>PVIY010047573.1:0-17793 GCA_004026745.1 Myrmecophaga tridactyla | reverse complement strand
GGAGCGGGGGGCGGAGGGATGGAGGGGAGAGCTGAAGGGGGGGCCAGCAGGCGGGTGGGGGGGGGGCCAGCAGGGGGGTGAGGGGGGGCTGAAACAAAGAGCTGCCAATCACCCTGGAGGCATCCCCAGCTCCCGGAACCAGGGCCACTGGGCAGGAGACCTAGAGGCCTCCCTGCCTCAGGCCCCTCCCTAGTGGTCCTCTCCACTAGGTGCCTCCCTTTCCCCTGGCATTCCCTTGCTGGGGGTGGGGGGTCTTGGCTCTACCCAGATGTTACTACCGAGTGCTACTGTTTCCTGAAAGCCACAGCTGGGAAAGGCAGGAACTCCTGGCAGGGGCAGTACCAGACAATGTGCGTTATTCCACAGCTGGCACGGGAAGACGCCAAGGGAGTGGCCAAGACTCGCTTCTCTAGTGCATGGCATGAAGTTTGCTACTCTGACAGGGCGAGTCCTGTTTACTGAGGTGGGGGTATCCTGACACGTGCCTGTGACTCCATTTTCCCTCATCTCTAAGAAAACTTGAGTCTGGAAGCGTCCGATGGGAACTGGAAGGAGGGTCTAAAACAGTGGTCAGTGAGGGCAAAGTGAAGAAATCAGGATAGAGCAAAGGAACACCAGGATTTGGAGATGAGAGGACAGGCCAGAGGCCGGGGTCGAGGTTGAGGAACACTGTGGGTACTGGCGGGCGGGCCGCGACCCGGATGAAGCCCAGGGGCGCCGCAGCTCCGGTTACCAAGGCAACAGCCCATGAGCCCCCCTCCCCCCCGTCCAGGCCCCAGACCGGCCTCCGCTCTGGCCGCCGCCACCGCCCCTGTTTTGTTTCCATGGCGACAGGCGGCGCGGGGCCTGCTCCAAACATAACGCGCTGTGGAAAACATGCGGCTCGGGGGACCCCCCCGCAGCCCCCGCTCGGGGCCGGGCCCCGAGGGGCCCCGGAGCAATCCAGGCCACGTGCAGTTTTGCGAGAGCTCTGAGGACGGGCCCAGGCGTCCGAGGCCACCTTCTCCTGGGCTCGTCGCACCTACGGTGTTTCGGGGATCCCCTTGGCCGAGGCACCGAGACTCTCTGAGGCGCGCCTGCCCGGCAGCCCTCCCCCCGTTCGGGCGCCGCCTCTGGTTCTGCAGGCGTCCGCCCTCCCCCAAAGCCCGCGGCCCCGCCTCCCGCCCGCGGGCCGCCTCTCCCGCAGGGGGAAGCCGCGCCTCCGCGGGGGCCGAGCCGGACCCTCCGTCGGGAGCGGCCGGAGGGGCGGGGGGCGGGCCTGTGTGGGGCAGGGCAGGAGCGCGGAAGGAGGAGCTTCCGGGACAGAGGGCAGGCAAGATGGCGGCGCCCATGGAGCTGTTCTGCTGGTCGGGGGGCTGGGGGCTGCCGTCTGTGGATCTGGACAGCCTGGCCGTGCTGGTGAGGCGTGCCGCCGGCGCCCTCCGCTACGCCCTGGAGGACTGGGAGGGGGCCTGAACTAGCCAAGCATCCTAATTTTGCCGGGGCTTCTCAGCACAGGGTGCAGTGGGAGAAACTGAGGCAGACAAAGAGCATGCTTGGCTAATAAGGGCTTAGCTCTCTGTGCCGTAGCAGCCTAGGCTCTCTGAAGCAAAGGAAGGGGGCCTAGTCAGGGGTTCAGGACATGGATTCTAGTTCTTGTTCGCCCATTTACCAGCGCTGTGACCTTGGGGCTATCTCTTCTCTCTGGACGTTTCTTCCTCCGGAGGTTTTTAATTAGGTTGGACGATTTCAGAGATCTCCTCCGGCTTGACATTTCTGTCTTCTCAGCCCCCTTTTCCTCTTCCTCCTCAACGACATTTATTGAGCCTGTTGCTTGTTAGTCCGAAAAGCCCACAGCTAAGCTCAGTGGAAAGAGCTTTGGAGTCACACCAGTTTGCTTCAGCCATTCACTCACTCATTCATTCAATAATGAATTCAATGTCTTAGACCTCCTCCAGTTACCAAACATTAAACTGCAAAGATGAATAAGATTTGGTCCCTACCCTCGAGTTGTTTACAATCTCATAGGGAAAGGTAGACTTAATAAAACAAATGAAATAAATATTCAGGTGTTGAGATATAAGTAGGAACAGGCCACGGACTGCCAAGAAGGGCAAGTCAGTTCCTCCTAGAAGAGATACTGGTTCTGAAAAGCTTCTGAGAATAGGTGTTTACCAGGAAGATGAGAGGAGAAGGAATGGAAGGATTTTCCTGGCAGTACTTGTAATCGTGGAACTGTTCTGAAATCCTTAGCCCTGTGGTGCCCATTTTTAAAATGAGAACTGTAATGCCTACCTCTTTTTCGTGAGATAACTGTAACACATAGGGCATGGGCATGTAGGTAGTCAATAAGTGTTTTCTCTTCCTGATTCCCCTGTGGGGGCCATGTCCCTAGCCTCTCCACCTTCTGCTTCTTTCCCTGCAGACCTATGCCAGATTTACTGGTGCCCCACTCAAGGTACACAAGATCACCAACCCCTGGCGGAGCCCTTCAGGTACCCTCATCAGGGGGGTAAGGAAGGGAGTATACAAGGGGAGAAGAGGAGACAGACAGGGATGTCATGCAAATGCGTATGCATCAGCAGCTAAGGGTCTGGTGGGCATACTTCTTTCTCAATGTCAGGAACTCTGCCTGCCCTTCAGACCAGTCATGGAGAGGTCATCTCATTGCCACACAAGATCATCACCCACCTTCGAAAAGAGGTAGGTGGCTTGGGTAGGGGGGCTGCCAATGAGGGTAGTTCAGTCAATTCAGTGCAACATACATTTATTGAGTACCAGACATATGCCAAACTAGACAAAGGCAACACATAGCTTCAAGGAGTACACAGTCTGATGGGAGAGACACACCCATTATTGTAATACAGTAAGCAGTAGGCCAGACATTAGGCCAGAGGGGTCTACCAGACAGGATGCCTCTGTCCCCAGAGAAGTACTCGTGGGGTTCCGCATTATCCACCTCACAGTGTCCACAGGGTACTGTGGCAGGCATTCAGAGGCACAGTGCCTTCTGCCTGCTGGATGAGGAGGGAGGGAAGCACAGGCTATTGACACGTGGAAGGGAAAGAAGAATGGACAAGAGCAGTTGGCTCAGGTGAGGCCTTCGAAGGTAGGGCTGGAGAGCGACTTCTAAGGTCCACATCCCTATTTTCAGGACCTAGGCTGGACTGGATCTGGAGCTCAAGATGGACAAGGAAGGGAAGTTTAAAGAGTATTCCGGGAAGAATGGGAAGGTCTAGGCTGTGCTCTCCACTCTGCTATTGACTATATGACCTTGGACAAGTCACTTATCTCCCAGAGCCATAAGCTCCTTATTTGTAAACTGTGGGGTTTAGCCAGCATGCTTTCCAAGGGTTTTTCCAGCATTCGTTGTCTGTGATTCCAAGAGGGAACACATTGTCAGAAATGGGACCTCTTTCTCATTTCCACTTTCCCAAAGGTGAAGGAACTAGAAAATTAATGGAGGCTTGAGAGGTATGGAGAGGGAGGATCCAGAAAAAGCCAAAGCCCCTTCCAGAAACTGGGCCACTACTCTGATTCTTTATGTATGAACACAGCTTTTCCAGTTTCCAAAGAGTTTTCTTCTGAATTATTTCTTAGCACAGTCACATTGAGTGAAAGAGATTACCCCCATTCTGCATGGACAGACAGGCTCAGATGTTTAAGAAATATGTTCAAGAGGTTATTTGGGGGGAAGTTTACTCAGGATGTGAAGCTGGGCACTGAGGAATAGAGACTGGAGCCTAGGAAGGTAGGGCAGGCTAAGACCTGGGGCTGGGGGTGGAATGTGGGTGTAGTGGTGGCGCCTGGGCCTTGGAATGAAACAGAAGAGATAGCCAAGAACTGGGCACTGAGGGAACAAGCTGGGGGGCCCTGGGCACGGGTCACTGGGCCCAGGGAGAGTGAAGATGGCATCCCCTAGTTCCTGAGGCATGGACCGAGGCCCAACCTGCAGTGGAGCTCCGCTCTGCTAGCTTTGTGGTGTCTGGATCGGGGAAGTTACTGTTAGAAAGTGGCCGTCAGCAGGCATGCTGCCAGCTTTCCGTGGAAAACCTGGGAGCTGCTCCTAGTTTGCGGCTGGGCCTTCCCCCAGCCCCCACCCCACCCCCAGTAGGAGGGGGACCTTGACGGCCAGCAGGCTCCAAGGCCCAGGCTTTGTGCCAACAGCAACAGGCTACGGGCTGGGCCTGAGCATGAGGGCCTCAGCAGGGACAGCTCCTTGCTTTGCCTCCCCTATACTCAGAGGCCATTGAGGGGGATACCAGACAGGGTGCCTCTCTCCCCGGAGAAGTACTCTTGGGGTCCTCCGGTGTCCACCTTACAGATATTTCTTCCGCAGAAGTACAATGCTGATTATGACCTGTCAGCTCGGCAAGGCGCAGATACCCTGGCCTTCACGTCTCTTGTGGAAGAGAAGCTGCTTCCAGGACTGGTGAGTGTGCCCAGACCTCCCAGCAGTCATGGCCACCAGGGGAGGGGCCAGCACTCACCCATCCACACACAGGCTCGGAAACCCACCCTGAAGCTGGCAGGGACATGTGCTCAAGACCTGCTTCTTCCTTCCTACCTACCCAATCCAGATACATACTTTTTGGGTAGATGCCAAGAACTACGTGGAAGTGACCCGGAAGTGGTATGCAGAGGCTATGCCTTTTCCTCTCAATTTCTTCCTGCCTGGCCGCATGCAGCAGCAGTACATGGAGCGGCTGCAGCTGCTGTGTGGGGAGCACGGGCATGAGAACGAGGAAGAGCTGGAAAAGGAGGTACCCCTGGGACAGGGAGCCTCTTGTGTGAGATGAGCCCGAAGGCTGATGGCCAGGGATGGGAGTACCGAGGCGGGAAGGGGGCACTCTGCCCACAGCCCCAAGCCCACCTTCTGTCCTCCTTATAGCTGTATCGAGAAGCTCGGGAGTGCTTGACCCTTCTCTCTCAGCGCCTGGGCTCCCAGAAATTCTTCTTTGGAGATGCGTGAGTCTGAACTCCAGGGAAATAATCAGTGGCTTGGAAAGAGATATAGGTTCAGATGCAGCTGCAGGGTCTGGAGTAACTAAGACCATTGCAGGGCTCTGGACATGAAGTCCTCAGGACAGACACTGGATCTGGTGACAGGGAGACTGTGTGTGGGGCTGGAGTCTCTTCAGTGGTACAGGAGGGTGGGAGGGCAGCCAGGCGCAGGAGGGGCCTGCAGGGCTGTGGGGCACTCAATGTGCCCTTTATGTAGCCCCGGGATAGAGTCCCATTCAGGGGTAGGCTGGCGCCACCTGGGGAGCCCTCTCCACACCAGGTCTAGAACTATGCATCCTCTCCTACCCTGTGGGCCTCCTGCTGCCCAGAGCCCACCTCCCAGGGCCTAGACTCTGCCTCTGCCTCCACCGTCACCTCTTCAGCCCCAGTGGTCCTCTATCACACCCTTCCCTCTGTTCCAGCCCTGCCTCCCTGGACGCCTTCGTCTTTAGCTACCTGGCCTTGTTGCTGCAAGCTAAGCTGCCCAGTGGGAAACTGCAGACCCACCTGCGGGGACTGCACAACCTCTGTGCCTACTGCAGCCATATTCTCAGCCTCTACTTCCCCTGGGATGGAGGTAAGGGACAAATGGGTGGATGGGGCCAGCCCTGGAGAGCGTGGGCAGGGAACCAGGATCTAGTACCCCTTTCCACCTTTCCTCGCCCCTCAGCTGAGGTACCACCCGCACGCCAGACACCAGCCAGCCCAGAGACTGAAGAGGAGCCATACAGGCGCAGGAACCAGGTCCTCTCCGTGCTGGCAGGGCTGACAGCCATGGTGGGCTATGCCTTGCTCAGTGGCATTGTCTCCATCCAACGGGCTACACCTGCCAGGGCCCCAAACACCTCGGCCCTGGGCATGGCTGAGGAAGACGAGGACGAATGAGTTGTCCCCATGCTCCCAGGACTGATTTTTTTCTACTGTCATGCATTCCAGAGGCCTCTTTGCCTCACTGTTGGTACAGCTGGAAATGGGGTGCCACCCCCCACCCCGGAATAAACTTGCTCATGTTGACTGAGACCAGACATTCTCTCCTTTAAGGGGATACCATACTTCCCGGCAGAAACTGGGGGGGCCACCGGGGCGCCTGAGCTTACCCACTGGAGCTTGGGTTTAGCTGTCTCTGCCCTGATGCTGGCAGTGCCGCACATGGGCCTGTTCTGCATCTCCAGGAAAGACAAGCAGTCCCAGTTTTGGGTCCAGCTTTCCTAGCTTCTTCCTTTCCTTAACTTCCTCCCAGCCCCATCCTGTGTTTGTGCAGACAGTGAGCTCACCCTGGGCCGGGGCCCAGTTTCCACAGGCAACAAGCACATAGCACATTTTCACACAGACATGGGGGCTGGGGGGCCACCAGGGTTTCCCAATCCTTCCTCTAGGGGCCTCTAGCCCATGGCGCCAACTACAGGAGAGAGTGAGTCACTCAAACCACTGCTCCTGGGCTTACATCACTGTGAGTTCACCCCGGCCCTGCCATGCCCTCTAAGCCACAGACAGCACGTGAGCTGACTCTGTTCTTTAATACCCATAGTAAGTCCAGGTGCCTGCTTGGGCATCTGCTCCATCACTGGTGACGCCACAGGTAGGTCTGAATGGAGTAACCAGGTGCAATAGTCTCCAGGAAGCCCACAGCAGGATCCTCGATAGTGAGAGGCACATCCTTAGAGGATCTGGAGAAGGAGGAGGAGAAGCTAAGAGTGTGACCCTAGCTGAGGTACACTACCCTGTCTTCAGCCCTGGGGCTGCTCAGGGAGCTTCACCCCCAGTTCCCAGGCCTTGCCGCAGCCCTCACCGGTTTAGCACGACTACAACTGCAGAGCCGTCAGGATGCATCAGTGCCACTGTTTCCAAGTCGTTCTTCTCACTGGCAACCAGCCCCACTCTCTGGGAGCCCTCAGGAATGAACTTGCTGGACATGAGAAAAGGCATCGTCAGGGACCCAGGCCCAGCCCTTCTGGCCCTCAGGACAACTTCCATCAAACTCCCACCTAAGAAATCATCAGCCTCATCCACCCCCACCCCGTGGCCCCTGCTGGAACTCTACCCTGCCTCTCTAGGCCTTGAGCCATGCTGCTGGGGCAGTGGCCCTGCCCTCCTAGAGCCTGGCCCCAGCATCAGGCTCTTAGGGGTTGGCCGTGTCTCTGGTGGCATTTTGTCACTTCCTGCCTAGATGGTGCAAGAGGGGATGGGTGTGTCCCTCCCAGGGATCCCACCCTAAACACCTTCCTGCTCCCTCATGGCATGGGGTGACATCAGCCCGAAGCGGGGATGATGGGCCTGATGTGCAATGGGGTATCAGCCCTCCACTCACCTAAAGTGGCCAAGGTGGTAGAACATGGGCTGTTTGTAAAACGTGTCCTTGGCGATGTCCACAATGATAGGGCTGTCAACAAAGTTGCGCACCCAGTTGGGTCCCCCTTCGGGGTTCAGTGCAAGGTTCCAGTCAGTCCAGCCAGCCACGTGGTAGAGGAGGTTCTAGGATGGGGATGAGGGCAGAGAGACAAAGTCTCAACCCCAGGGGGGGGCGCCAGAAAAGGGAGTGAAGGGTTATGTTTGTGGTATCCCAAAACTTGCCCCAAAGAGCAAGCCAATGGCAGAAAAGATGAAAAAGTCTTTCAGCCTTTAGTGAGACTGGGATGGGGTCTGAGGTGGTCTTTGATGCACAAAGGGAGACAGCTGGCTCACCGTGATGATGCTGTGGCTGTACTGCATCCCCCGGTCCCAGGAGCCCAGCCGCACACTCTGTTCCCAGAATTTGGAACCCACACAAGCCTCGGAAGCAAAGAGCATGGTGTTGGGGAACAGGCGGTGTGTCTCCCCTAGGGTGGCTTTTGCTGGAGCCAGAAAGTCCAGGTACCAATGTACAGCGATGCCATGGACGTACTTAGCTGCCTCTGGGTCCGAAAGCACCTGTGCAGAGAAGGAGAAAGACTGCTGGGGAAGGGGAAGCCGCTGAACCAGGACCCTCTGTGCAGAGGAACCAGGGGACCTGGCAAACAGATGGTAGGGTAAATGCAACTAAAGGGGTTAAAGAGACAACTAATGGGGAAAGGTCCTTGAGAGCCAGAGAGCTGTAGGAATCAAGAGTTGGGAGCAGGGAAGGCATACAAAGTCCTGGGAGCCAGTCATTTAGACCCTGGATTTGGGGGTCACTAGGGCACCCGTGGAAATCCTGGAGCCTTACCACCTTGGCCCAGCGAGGTAGCAGCAGGCGTTGGTCATCTAGCATGAGCAGGCGGACATTGCGATGAGTACTGTTGGCAAGGGTGGGACCCAGGTCACGGGCAATGAAGTCTCGCTGGTGTTCAGGGGTGAAGCCCAAGCACTGAAAGGGGTACCCACTAAGGAGCCCTGCAGAAGGCTCATTCTCTGCTGTTACTGCCCAGAACTGTAACTTGTGCTCAGCATAGGCATCCAGGAACCTGGTGGAGGAAAGGACGTGAGTGAGCACGGCTGAGAAAGGGGACCAAGACCCTGGGGAATGGAAGGCCTGCTGGAGTGGGCAAAACTGAGGGGTCCAAGGTAAAAAGGTACTAGAAGGTAGAGAGTGAGCTAGGAGAGTCAGGCCTGGAGGTACAATCAATTTGAGAACTGGGACACAGACCAGGGTGTCTGAGAGTCCAGATCCCATAGCCTTGCTGCTTCCTTACTTAACAAAGTAGTTGGCCCAGGTCTGATGGTAGATATCTCCTGGCTGACCCTTGAGTGTCCCTTTCCCATTCACGGCCCCATTGGTCTTGAGCCAAGAAGGCGATGTCCAGGGACTGGCAAAAAGTGAGATGTGACGTTGAGTCAAGTCCAGGGCTTGGTGAATCAGGGGTATCTAGGGAAAAAGGTAGTGAGCAGAGAGATACCTAGGTTTGGAATATACAGAGACTGGCCCAACCAGTGCATCAGGCCCAGCCGTCAGTCCTCACCCTCCAACCCCGGGGCAAAACAGAGCACGGGGCAGGTTCTGTGTCTCTGCAAACTGCTCTATCCTGGGTCTCCTCAACTTCCAGGCAGTGCTACCAGGGCTTCAGGCAGCCAGAGTGCCCACCTTGAGTTTGGTATCTTCCTCTGGGAGGCTGAAGTTGTGCAACTGAAAGTCATCAGGGTTGTCAGCATAGGTGTAGATACGGATGGAGAAGTCACAGCTGGCCATGGGTACCCGGATGATGTTGTATTCAATTCCTGCAGAAAAAGATGACCAAGATGTGGAAGTCTGAATCAATAGGAAGATATGGGTACCTGGTCTATCATTTTCCTGTCCTAAATAAATCTAAATCAGGGCCAAAGGGGACTTGGGCTCCTAGGATGGGGCCTGTGGAGCTCAGAAACCAGGCCCTTCTGACCCCAAGAGCTCCCAAGCACTTAGCACGACACGAGTAGGTAGAGTTGGGCAGTAAGAGAGGACCCAAGTTTCAGGGATGGGCAGAAGTAAGGGTCAAGGAAAGGTCAGAGAAAAGTGTCAACTGCACAGTGGCATCTTGTTCCCGTCCTCCTCACCTTCTTCAGAGAAGTACGATTTGAGCAGCAAATTCCGGGCAGGGGGTGACAGGGCAAGGATGTTGAGAGCAGCAGCATCTGTCATGGCCCCTCCAAATCCCTTTATTTTCTGGAACTTCTGTTCTGGGTGTAGGGTCAGTAGCAGCCCTGAGGACATCCACAGGAAATAAACAGTGTAAGTGCACAGAGGAGAAACTCCATGGCAATCACTGGCATGATTTATCTCCAGGAGGATCCCAGCTTGACTTGGGGTGAGGGGGACAGTGGTTACCTGTGCCTGTGCGGTTGGCCTGGATGGTCCCCACGCTCAGTTCCATCCGTCGCCCACTGCGTGTGCTCTCATAACGGTTGAACGTGCGAGAGGCAGGGAGGGTCAGGGGGTCAAGAGAGTCACAGTACGTGGCATTGCAGACACAGACCACTGAACTGTAGCCAAAGCTTTTAGGGATACAGGGACGGGAACCTGAGAGGGGGAGCACAAGCAGAAGCAAGGGTTGAAGGACAAGGACAGGGAGAACTGACTCATTGATTGAAAAGAGACTGAATACGGGTTTCAAAAATCTTGTCACTGTACCCGCATTCCAAGGTTGGTCTATTACTCAAAAGGATTTATTGAGCACCTATTAAAGTCCCACTGGTAGACCAGAAAGCTACCAAAGGACTATACAGCAGAAAGGAGCCGTGGTATTACCTGCCCCCTTTAACTCACTCACCTGATGCCCATGACACCATCTGAAGTAGAAGCAATCCTGTGAAGCTGGCAACCATGACGCCTGTCCTGCCCAGGTGCATGGGATGTTCCTGAGAACAGAATGAGGAATGACTAGAAGGCAAGCCTCTCTCAGTCCGTCAACTATTCCCCAGGGCAGGGCTTGGCTGCCTGCAGGTGCCCACAGCCTAGTCTCCCACCTTTATGAGGGTTGCGACAAAGCCCACAGACACATGGGTATAGCCCTCCCTCCAACCCCTGCCTCCCTCTGCCGGTGACAGCTCTCTGCCCACCCCAACCAGGAACCTCCTCCATCCCTCTTCCTAGGCATTTCTCCCTCCACTCCTCCCTCCTTTCATCTGTTCCTAGCTCAAAGGGGGTCTATATCATTCATTGAGTTCCAGGGCCAAGAGGGCCAAGATTAAGATTCCAGAAGCAGCAGGATGAGGCTGATTTGGATCCCCGTCCCAGCACCTCTCTGGAAGGACGTGAAAGCTCCATCGCCTCAGGGTCACTGGATGGGGAGAAGACTGCAGCTGTTCCAGAGCTTCGGAGAGATAGAGGATCCCCTCAATAATAGGAACAGGAATGCTCCTATCTCCAGTAGCTGTAGGCACTGGAATTAGCCCCGCAGGTTAATTCCGGCCTCCTAGAGTGGGCAGGTCATGTGATGAGTGTGGGCGTGTCACATGATACCGGAAGTGAGGCAATTGCAGCCATGTTTGTAAAGGGCGACTGGCTTTCTCTGGGCTGGTGACTATTATACACTCTGTGAACTCAGGAAGGTCACAACTTTAGAAAGAGCTGGGTGTAGGATAGGGTAGAGGCCCCCGAGTCCCAGACAATCGTGATCAGAGCAGGCACGTTGCCTCCTTGAGAAAAATTTTTAAACAGTGATAATAAATGAGATTTCACTGTGCAAAATATCGAGGCTCCAGAGATGATTAAGATGTAGTTTGAGCCTCATAGAGAGAGGCCCTAAATGAGGTGAGTCAGGCATTTATACAGATAATGACCAATAAAGAGAAAAATGGTAACAAATGTACATGGAGAGCTCAACGAGACACCGGAGGGACACTTCATGAGTGGGGAGTTATCCAGGAAGGCTTCACGGAGGAGGGTGTCCTTCAAGTGAAAGTCAAGTAGGAGATTATTAACCAGTGGCGTGTAGGGAGGATGGGATCCAGGCAGTGGGGTGGCGTGACCGGAGGGAGGGAGGGAGCTGTCACCACTACCCCTCTCACCACTACCCCTCTCACCACCTCACCTCATCAATCCGTGCAAGTTGTAAGAACTCATCTGCCTTTCTCATCAGACAAGAGGCTGTGTAAAGTAAAATAGTTCAGGAACTAGAAAGTGTTGTACAAAGTTCACTTCTCAGTGAATGTAAGAAGGTCTACAGCAAACATGAGATCATGGATGTGACATACATAATTACGAGCTGCCGAGCCCCAGCTCTCTGAGCCTATTTCCTCACCTGTAAAATGGAGGTAATACCACAACCTCAGGGTCCCGGAATCACGGAGATTAACACTGTGCTGGGGCCTAGCAGGCACTTGGGAACCACTTGTTTGTTTCCTGTCTTTTTTTTTTTTTTTTTTAATCCTCTCAGTGAAGCCTTTTCAGGCACACCCCGGGCAAAGTGATCATTTCTTTCTTGAGGTTCCTGCAGGACCCCAGTTCGGTTTCAGCGAGAGGGGCTGAGTCTGAATCCCGAGCCTACCATTTGCTGGCTGTTTGACCTTCCATAGACTATTCCATCACGCTAAGCCTTGGTTCCTTAACTATAAAAGGGGAGTGATAACGCCTACATCATAACTTGGTTGTGAAGTTTACCTTTTTAAGTACGATAATGTGTGTATTTAGTACACTGCTTGGCACCAGATATCGCCACAAGTCAGATCTGTATTTATGGAGGAAACTCGGAGGGCCTTGAAGGAACATCTTACTCGTCCTCAGAACCTCATACTCCCGCAGAGGCTGGCACAGGGTGGTTCCGCAGAGGCTGGCACAGGGTGGTCCCGCAGAGGCTGGCACAGGGTGGTCCCGCAGAGGCTGGCACAGGGTGGTTCCGCAGAGGCTGGCACAGGGTGGTCCCGCAGAGGGCTGGCACAGGGTGGTCCCGCAGAGGGCTGGCACAGGGTGGGTAGATACTGACTTGATGAATTTAATTGAACTATGGTTCACCAAGTCAGTATCTGCCCCATCCAGGCTTCCTGTTCTTCCAGGAAATCTTGCTCAGGGATTATTCTTGGGAGGAGTTCAGGTGATGCCTAGTACGTAACTTCCTTCTAGTTCATTCATTCCACAAATATTTATTGAGCAAATGCTACATTTACCCTGCCTGTGCTGTGTTCTTTTTGGGTCTGACGCCTCCCCAACTCTATGCCTTTTCCCTCTGCAGGCAGAGTTTGTGAAAGTGTCGTTTCTTCTTTTTTATCCTTCGGTTTGCAATTGTCTTCAGGGCCGATGAGTCTCATCTTTCAGTTCCTCTCACAATTGATTTGCCCTTAAGGCCTTTATATTTTCTTTTCTAAATAAAGTTAGTTATAATAAAAGCTAATATTCCATGCAAGAGACCCGGGTTCGATTTCTGGCCCATGCACTTACAAAAAAAAAATTCAACAAATGGTGCTGCAATAACGGGAAAGAACGAAACGTGACCCTCACCATACAGCATACAAAAAAAAAAGGCTCATATTTATCGAATACTTAAACTCTGTGCTACTTTATGTGCATCATCTCGTTTCATTCTCACAAAGCAGATACCATTATTCTCACCATTTTAGAGATAAGGAGCCTGAGATGAGAGATCATTAAATTTTTCCAAGTCCTTTGGCTCCTCGGTGGTGGCGCCCTAGATGGACATCCACAGTCCACAGCACATGGTAACTATTTCCTGAGAGCCTCCTGCATGCCAAATGCTATGCTAGGCGCGGGTTGTTTGTAAAAGCTGCTAGGCTGCTCTGCAGTGTTTTGATTTATTTTGCTTGAAAACCGTCCCTAGTTTTTTCTGTAGATTTCTACCTGCCCAACAGAAGTTAGCTTCTGAAGGGCTGGTGACATAGTAACATTTCTAGATCCCTGTTCTACCAAGACATTGATCAGGGGATGCCTCTTGAGTAATGAAACAAAATCCAGAGCCCCCAGGTTGGGCAAGCCTGATTTTTCAGTTGGGAAGGGGTAGCTCCACCAAGTAGCTCTGCTTTTGCCCTTGAACTTCACTGCCCCCCAACAAGCCTAGCACCACCCCTTTTTCATAACAAATATTTTCTAACATATTCTTTACTATCCTGAAATAAAATGCAGAGTAATATAGCTTACCTACACACATAATTTAAAAGAATCAATATGATTGTCTTTATTGGAATATAAGGGGGAAAATAATGAGAATGTTACTCATAATATATTATGCTTCTCAGTAAATAAATGGTTAGGCATGACTACCTAGAAGATATAATGTAGTCAGATCTTGCACTCACTTAAACAGGATAAATTAGAATTTAAGAGAAGTAAAAACAAACCCATACCTGCAAATGAATAAATAATTGCAATATGTACTCCTCACCATTTATCACCTTCTCAATATGTAGTTATTGTGCTGCAAAAATAAAAATGCAACAAATAGAAATACTAAAAACGACCTTTATGAATAAAACTCAGTGCATTCCACATGTCCCCACAAATTTAATATTTGATTGTAACCCTTGACAGTTCAATGGGAGAAAGGGGTGAGTTTTTTAAAAATGGCATTGGGACAACTGGATATATACACACAAATAGGTAAACCTAAACCTTTACACTATTCACTAAAATTAAATAAAAATGGATTATAGACCTAAATGTAAGATCTAAAAGTATAAAACTCCTAGAAGAAAACAGGAGTAGAAATTTGTGATCTTGGATTACATAATGGTTTATGATTCTGAAACACAAGTGTCAAAAGAAGAAAGAAAAAATGATAAATTGGACTTCATAAAAAAATGAAACAAAACAACTTTTGTGCTTCAAAGGATGACACCAAGAAAATATAAAGACGGGTGGGCCATGGTGGCTCAGCAGGCAGAGTTCTCGCCTGCCATGCTGGAGACCCGGGTTCATTTCCCAGTGCCTGTCCATGTAAAAAAATAAAAAAAGAAAAAGAAAGAAAAAAAAAAGAAAATATAAAGACAACCCACAGAATGGGAAAAAATATTTGCAAATCATTTCTCTGATAAGGGTCTAGTCTCCAGAATATATAAAGAATTCTCACAGCTTAATACTCAAAATCCAATTATAAATGGGCAAAGGATTTAAATAGACATTTCTCCAAAGAAGATATACAAGTGGTCAATAAGCATATGCGAAGATGCTCAACATCATTAGTCATTAAGGAAATGCAAATCAAAACCACAAGGAGAGGGCGGGCCATGGTGGCTCAGCAGGCAGAGTTCTCGGCTGCTATGCCGAAGACCCAGGTTCGATTCCTGGTGCCTGCGCATGCAAATTAATTAATTAATTAATTAATTAATTAATTAATTAAAAAAACACAAGGAGATACCACTTCACATGCACTAGGTATAACAAAAAAGACAGACAACAACAAGTGTTGGCAGGGATGTGGAGGAATCAGAACCTTCGTAAGGTGCTGGTGGGAATGTGAAATGATGCAGCCACTTTGGAAAACAGTTTAGCAGTTTCTCAAAATGTTCACCATAGAGATACACCATAGAGATAGCAATTCCACTTCCAGATTTACACCCTAATGAAAAATATGTCCACACAAAAACTTGTGTGTGAATGTTCATAGCAGCTTTATTCATAATAACCAAAAAGTGAAAGCAATCCAAACATCCATCAACTGATGAATGCATAAGTAAATTATGATGTTACACCATGAAATAATATTTGACCAGAAAAAGTAATGAAGTACTGAAACATACTACAACATGGCAGAAATCTAAGACATTATACAAGGTAAAAGAAGCCAGTTGCAAAATATGGCATATTATGTAATTCCATTCATCTGAAGTATGCAGAACAAGCAAATCCACAGAGAAAGAATATAGCTTAGAGGCTTCCTGGGTCTGGAGGAAGGAGAAGGGGACCAGGAGTGACTGCTAATGGGTACATGGGTTTCTTTTTGGGGTGATGAATATATTCTACTGTTGTGATGATGGTTGAATGACTATACTAAAAATCACTCAATTATATAGTGATGTGAATTTTATCTCAAGCGTTATTTAAAAAACAACAACAGATCAGAGACCTAAATGTAAGAGTGAAAACTATAAAACTTTAAGAAGAAAACATAGGAGAAAATCTTTGTGAGCTTGAGTTAGGCAAAGACTTCCCAGATAGGACACCAAAAGTACAGTTTTAAAAGAAAAAATTGATAAGCTGGCCTTCATCAAAATCCAAATGTTTTGTGCTTCAAAAAGACACCATTCAGAAAATGAAAAGACAAGCCACAGACTGGGAGGTAATAATTGCAAATCTCATCTTTGATAAAGGATTTGTATTCAGAATATATAGAGACCTCTTATAATGCAATAATAAGAAGACAAACAGCCCAGTTTAAAAATGGGCAAGAGATTCAAACAGACATTCATGAATGAAAATATGCAAATGGCTGATAAGCACATGAAACAGTAGAAAAGAGCATTAGTCATTAGAGAAATACAAATTAAAACCACATAGGCTACCATTTCACACACACTAAAATGGTCATAATCAAAAAGTCAAACAATAACAATTGTCATTGAGGATGTGGAGAAGCCAGAACGCTCGTACATTGCTGGTGGGAATATAAAATGATACAGCCACTTAGGAAAACAGATGGACAGTTTCTTAAAAAGTTAAACATAGGAGGGGTCACGGTGGCTCAACAGTCAGAGTTCTCACCTGCCATGCTGGAGACCTGGGTTCGATTCCCAGTGCCTGCCCATGCAAAAAAAAAAAAAAAGTTAAACATAAATTTACAATACAACCCAGCAATTCCACTTTAGGTATCTACGCATGAGAAATGAAAACAGATGTCCACTCAAAAACTTGCATGAGAATGTTTGAGCAGCATTATTCCTAACAGCCGAAAAATGGAAACAACACAAATGTCCATAACTGGTAGCTCAATATAGTGTGGCATTTCCATACAATGGAATACTGTTCAGCAATAAAAAGGAGCAAAATATTGCATGCTATGTCATGAATGAGCCTCAGAAATATTATGCTAAATGAAAGAAGCCAGATACACAAAAAAACATGTATTGTATGATCCCATTTCTATGACATTCCAGAAGAGTCAGAGCTAATAGAGACAGAAAATAGATTAATGGGTTCCAGGCATGTGGGTGGGAATGGCGATGAACTATAAACTGGCATAAGGAATTTTATTGGGGTGATGCAATGATTCTAAGACTGGATTATGGTGATGGTTCATAACTCGGTAAATTGAATCGTACACTGAAATGGAGAGATTTTATGGTATGTAAATTATACCTTAGTAAAGTTATTTAAAAGTTTGGGTTACCTATTTGCAGTTGGTTCATTTCTTTTGTAGGAAATACACTACTGCATTGAAACCCTTTTTAACTACATATATTACATAGTTGGAAGCGCTAATGTTGAGTGGATAGAATGGAATAATTTCAATTCAGTCTTTATCTAGTTCCTGGCTCCATAATGGCCTTCTCCTAAATTGGACTTTTTCCCACAGAAAAAGAAAGTGCTTGTAAAACTTTTCTGCATTGTACTGTAATAAAGTCCTGGTGACTTATATTTGATTTTATATTTATATGTATTGTTGAGCAGAATATTCCAAAGTCAAGTGAACTGAGGGGAAATTCCTCCTTGTGCAGTACTGTTCTGTACATTATAGAATATCTACGTTTCTTGGCCTCCATCCACTAAATTCACTACCTCCTAATCACTGTCTCAACCAAAGAATTCCCCACAAATTTCCAAAATGTCCCGTAGGGGGCGCCCGAGAACCCCTGCCCTAGGGGAATGAATCCCCTGAAGCAGCTAGGCCTCTTGGCAGTGGCCACAAACGTGTCCCTCTGTCCCGTTTGCACCGTCCTTTTAAATAACTTAGCTAAACACGAAGGAAGGACAACTGGGAAATAAATATAAGAAAGCAAAAAACAAAGTCAAAAAGTAGTTTGACCCAGCATAGGAGTTCTGATCTGGCGCAGCCAGCCCCTTCCCAGGCTATAGGCTCAGATAACAAACTCTGGGTACCAGCAGGTACCATGTCACGGGCTCCCTGCTCTTTAGGCCTCAGACCAACCCCCCTCCAGGACCCATTGTCTCCTACAAAGAGAGATACTTTCTCATTCCATGCACAATAGACAGGTAGGTGCTCAAACAATAACTTCTCCATCAATGAATGAATAAACTTTACCAGCCAACCTAGAACCTTCCTTTCAGCTCTGGTTTCCAATCTGAGGATACATCACTTCCCCCAGTGACTAACACCAAAAGTGACTTCACTGTCAGGTGACACCCCCTCCTGCCCCTTACCCAGCGGGGTGTGGCTTTACCCTTGGATTCATCTGATTAACAGGCTCTTAAACAATAACTGTAGCATTTATTGTAAAGCCCAGGACAAAGGGAAGGTATACCTCACATAGTCTTTT
>PVIY010047572.1:0-17803 GCA_004026745.1 Myrmecophaga tridactyla | reverse complement strand
CTCTGCTTTGATCAGGTTCACCTAAGCTGGGGGCCTAATTTTAGTAGTCAGAATTTGTTAATTAGTTCCACAATTGGCATTTGATTGTGCCCAGTCCCTGCTGCTGGTAAAGTCCTTTCCTTTCCCCTCTGGGAAGCCGCCTGTGGGGGAGGGGCGCTGGCCGCCGCAGCTTTGGAAACTCACGGTTCTGGGGGGTGTGCAGCTGGTCCAGACTGGGGTACGCTGTGTGTCTGGTCACTGACGTGGCCCCCGGAGCTGTTCTGTATTGTTTCTGGTTATTTAGTAGTTGTTCTGGAGGACGAACTAAAACACGCACTTGTTAAGCCGCCATCTTGACCCGGAAGTCTATTTGTAGTATTCTTGACATAATTTAGTACAGAGATATTTCAATTTTGTGTTGCCTTCCAGAAATGAGAAAGGATATTGCAACATACTTCTTCACACACTGAAGATCTTGACTAGTTGTGTAAATTTTAAAAATTTTGAGTGGTTGTATCTGGAAAAGCTCTTTATTTTTCCGTTCTTTCACATAGTATTGCAAATGGCTAGGTCTTGTATCGCTTTGGATATATTCTCCTGTTCACATTCATTCTTCAGAAAGAGATAGTAAAACAGAACTGATAGGGTAAACATGTTTTTGTAGATTAACTAGGAAGGTTATCTAATAAAGAAATTCTTTTAAATCTAGCTGATAATATCCTTAACTGCCTGTAAAATCTCTGTGTCTGCCATGAAAATTTCTTCTTAGTTTAACTTCTTAGTCTGTTGAATCATCTGATCTTAATTGTGAAGTGATGAAAAGAATGAAAAGAAAAACTGTCTTCTGTTTGGAAGATTTGACATTTATGAAATCTCTTCAGGGGAAAAGATTAGCATTGGAAAAACACCTTTTAAATGTGGTTTAATATAACCACACTAAAACGTGAATTCATTGAATACTACAGTGATATCATACACTAAAAGAAAAAATCATAAACTCACAGGAAGCATTTCCTTTTCCTTTTTTGTCATGCCCTATATATCACATGTGTGAAAGTAGCACCTGCAAAATATATCTGTTCTTAAATCACTTAGAGGAATTTCATTTTTTAAACCAGTTTCATTCATCTTTGTTATAATTGGATGGAGAAATTAAATTGGTTAAGATGCTCATTTGTTAAGCAAGTGACTTATAGAAGGTACCCCATATTTTATTTAAAATAATTTTAGATTTTTAACCAAATCTGAGACCAACTGCTTTTTCTGTATTTATATTTTATGCAGCACATTTACAATGATTATATATTTTTCCTTGAGTCCCCTCAACTTTTACATTGTAGATTGAAATCATTTTTAAAATCCTTCATTATTCCATCTTCACAAATAAGGTTAATATTATTGGCAGTATTACAGGTAAAGAGGTCATCCCATCATATGATTGAGAACTGATGACTTTTGGGGTCCCTTTTCATTGCAACAGCTAGCTTTACTGAGTATACCCTTTAAAATTGTTCATTATCCTTCTTCCATTTCATACATAGGCAATTATTTCTTAAGAATTTAATAAGGGGTGAGAAGATTATCCTGAGGACATTGTATACCATGGATCAGGTCATGTTAAATGCGTTTTTATTGTTGTTTCTGAGTTGTCTTCTAACTCTATCCAGAAACATTGCAGGATTTTAAATATATTTTAATAGTAGTATAAAGAAATATAACTATGAGGATGAATGGGAACAATTAACAGTAACTATTAGAATGTCATTATTAAGTGCTTTTTGAAACATGCACACTTGTGTTAGCAAAACATCTCTCCAGAGTACCTACTCTATAACCAGTTGTAAAAGAGATCATGTTTGGTGAGGAGTTAATTGGCATTAAACTAGAGACACCATAACTCAGAACTAGACAAGTGTATCAAGGCAAATAATATAATAAGGATGAGTTCTCAAGTGGACAATAAGATTGCATGAATGAGTAACTCCAGTAGTATAGAGCAGTTAAGTGGTACATGGCATCAGGCAAGTCTGACATAGTACAAAGGCGGGTTCCAGGCAGGTAAGTATGGGGATCCAGGCAGGTAATTGTTTAGAGAAGTCTGGCAGCAGGAAATATTAATCTAATCAAAGATGCTGAGGGTGGAGGAGACCCAGAAGATTAGAGGAAGAAAGGCCAGAACTAAAATACCAGGCAAAAAAAAAAAACAAGCTAAGGATTGAGAGATGGTGGAATAAGATAATCCAGTTTCTAAAACTGGGTGAGGAAAAAGACTTGGATACAGAAGTAGGCCAAAACTCAAATACTCTGCTAGATGTTTAAGGTAAGAATGGAACAAATAATAAAATTGACTTGGCGCTGGAGAATGGACCCAGACATCCATTATATTCCCTCTCCCTACTAAAGGGATTTACAAAATCCTGTGAGAATTTGTAGCAGACAAAGAGAAGAATTCCAGGAATGGTTATTAGACCCACTGCATGAAACCAACCTGTCATTTCATCACTCTGATAACTCCAATAGAAAACCATTAAGCTGTTTTCTCCTGGCCCCAAATATAACATGTTTCTTCCTACCTCTATTCTTTGTGATTTTCTGTCAGGAAAGCTAAACCTCTCTTCCCAATTTATCTATGACTTTTCATTTTAGACCCTGCTCAAGTGTTACCGTCAAATAACTATTAGATAAGCTTCTATGAAAAGCCTCACCTGTACGTCCCAGTACAGAAAATATGAGTTCGCTAAACTACTCTTCATGGAAGTTTTATTGAACTGAAAATTTCCAAAGCGGTGTACCTTTGGATTACTTGATGTTTTGACATGTCTGTGTTTCTATGTATTTGACTGGTCAGAGATCTAAAAATTGGTGATGAAATCTCTTTTGATCTCCTTTGTTGAACATCTGAAAAAGTTTACTTAGCATGTGGTAACAATTTTAATTTAGGAGCATGCTGATAATAAAAAGATGTGCATGCATGCATCCACAAGTTAAAAATGAGTTCACATATATTTGTTCTTAGCATTCAGCTTGACTTTGTTTTCATAAACAGAACCATTAAGCTTGCAGCTTTGGTAAGTAAATGCAGAGTAAATAAAGCCTATGTCAATAAAAAATTTTGATAACATCTACACATAGTACCTAGTAGTTTTATGCGTTTAGTATGCCTGCTTGAACATGTTTATTTGATACTTTAGTGAAAATATCATATGCAATACCTATTAATTAGTCATTTGAGAAAATAACTTTTTATCACAACAATATTATTTCCTAAAGAAAAGGCATTTTATTTAAGTGTAACAGATACATGAGTGATAATATATTATATTCTATACTTTAAAATACTGTGTTCTTCTATAGCCTTCTAGATTTTGTAGTATGTTTTCTAAAGAACATATTTGTAAAAGCTAAATCCCATATGTGAAATGTGAAGAAAATAGCATGCATTTATCAATAGTTGTGATTGATTTAGATTATTTAATCCTTTTTTTTAAGTGTACATCATACATTTATTACCAACAATCCTCTCAACTCCAAAATTGGGCACAGGGATTAAAAATAAAAATTCATTGCACTGCTTAGTAAAGCATTACTATTAACTTTCATAAAAAATGTACAAACTTTGTTAAAAATTTATCAAGCAAAAAAAAAGGAAAAATCATAAACCTGGTGCCATATTAAGTAGACAGCATATTGCTGCTCGTGTTCCCTCATTTCCTGAAGAATAGTCATTATGTATGCAAACAGAGGGTTTTGTTTTATTTGTTTGTTTCAATTTTGTAATATCATACAAAGTATTGCCTAATTTGAAAAGATAGTTCTTCACACTGATAATCTAATTTTCAGGGTTTCAAAAACTATTACTTACAAAATATGTGATTACAATTTGTCATAATGATGGTTTATGGGGAAAAAGTGCTGAAGAAACCTGTTCTGTTTTGGTATAAAATCAATAGCATTTCATTATACCAAAGGTTCCTTAGTTACTGTTATCATAACCATCCCCAAAGAACTGACTTTTTTGAAAAGCGACTAAAAAATGATCTTTAAGTGTTCCTAATTAGTTACATATCTTCTTGGTACATCCTAAATTTTGTCTTGTATTAAGCACGGCTCAGGAGCAAACTAGACTATGCCTAGTTTATATAAGTTTATAGCAGAATGGTTGTACTCTGTTAAACTAACGATGACTACCAGAACCCTTATAGTTGGCAGTTGAACCTTCCCATTCCATATGTACATTTATAGAAATATAGATAATAGAAATAAAGAGAATAGAAGGATGGATTGAAAATAATAGAACCAATGCCATGGAATGAGGAAGTTAAATTCATTTGGTATTTCTTATGCACTTTTTGTGTGCTTGGCATGGAGCTGGTAGTTAGTGATTCAACAGTGAACAGTGACATTGTTGCTATAACTTCCTTGAGCTTTCAGAATTTTGGGAGACTTGTTTAAACATGCAGGTAAGATGGTAGAATATACACCTAGGAAGGAAAATATTGGCTTCTAACAGAGCAGACAGAAAGAACTCTTGTCCCAGATCTTTCAAGAGTAATGGAAAGCTCAAAAGGAAGAGGTATTTAAGCTGTGGTCTAAAACTAAGAAGTAGGGAGGCAGAGAGAGAGAGAGAAAAAAAAATTAAAAGTAGTTTAGTTGGTGTGGAATTTGGAGTACAAGGGGCTGGAACAATGAGAGGAGGTAGGATTAAGGAGGGTCAAATTATGAGTTATAAGTTTTGCTAAAGACTTTGGATTTTATTCTAAAGGAAATGAAAAGCTTTTTGGATTTTAACCAGGCAGTGATAGTTCCAAATATGCATTTAGGACAGCACACTCATTTTGCAGAGAGAAGGAGATATTAGATAGAACTTTTGGAGACACAGGGAGGTAATTGCAGTTATCCAGTTAGGATAAAGCTAATAAGGGTGTCTGTGGATTTTTAGCAAAGTAGACAGAATTAAGAGCAGACTAGAATTAAAATTGACAGGATTTAAGGGTAGATTGAAAGGTAATGATAGTGCTATCCAATTTGATTGGGTAAAATAGCAAGATTTGGCACAATAGAATTAGTGAAAGAAGGGAATAGATGTAGAGGATGGTGGGAAAGATTTGAAATTCAGTTCTGGAGATGATGTGTTTGAGATGCATGTAGAACATTGAAATGAAGATGTCTGGTTGCCTCTTAGATAAATTGGCATGAGATATCTGTGTTAAATATTTGGTGGTAGTTTGTTACACTATAAACTTAGGCGAAGAGTGGATGCGTGTGTATCTGTAGGTATGTAAGTGTGTATGTGCGATTCTAGTTTCAAATTTGTCTCATTAGTAAAATACTTTAGACATGTTTCTAAGAGAAATGTCTTCTCTCTTCATCTGGAGGAAGATGTTTCTTATTATTTTGGTCTGCTTTGCTCTAGTATTTAGAGAAATTATGATAGTGGCTAGCATATTTTGCACATCTACTAGGTGGCAAGCATTTCCCAGACACTTTGCCTAAGTTATTTTATTTCATCCTAATGACTATCACACAAAGTAGCTACTATTATTATCAAATTTGGAATGAAGATAGAGGGAGATAAAGTAACTTACCCAAGGTCACATTACTAGTAAGTGGTGTAGCTTGGTGAGATTCACACTTAGACAATCTGTTTTATCAAAGTCTATCTCATGAATTTGAAGTTCAGATTTAATTCTGCTCCATCAATGCATTTAAAGGAAGTTGCTCATTCTGTATGGCTTTTCCTTCCATTTGTATAGGGCCAAAGATCTGTTCTGTGCTTAGGTATCTCTTTTCCACCTCCTTGGTTTATGCCTTGTTGTCGGCCCTTTTGGAGCTGAAGTGTTAACTACCATATAAGCTTGACTTGAAAATCTTCTCTGACATGCAAAGACATAGACTAAGAAATGTTCTGTATTGCGCTTTTAAACCCAACTCTGGCAGCAGATTGGCTTTTCTTCCTTTTTGTTTCAAGATTGTACTGCTGTATTCTAATTTCCTTTTGTATGTTTTGCAAATAATTATAAATCATCTTAATGTTTATGTTTGTGCCTTCCACCTGAAATATTGTGTTACTTGAAGGTGATGATCTTGGCACTTCCTTTTTTTTTTATTTTTTTATTTTTATTTACATGGGCAGGCACCGGGAATCGAATGGGTCCTCTGGCCTGGCAGGCGAGCATTCTTGCCTGCTGAGCCACCCTTGCCTGCCTTTGGCACTTTCTTTTGTATCTTTCCATAATATCTTGTTCTTTGAGATCTCAATAAAGATGTTGTCTGGTTCTCTAACTTGGTGATATTTGTAAACACTGAACTATTCATGAAGGCAATGAAATTTTCAGAAGTTCTTTTATCACAAAATATAGGCCTCGAACTATGATGTTATCCATTTTCTCTTAGAGGAGGGTGGGAGACTGTAATTTTGGTCCTTGAGATTGTATTAGGAAAGAGTTTATTACTTGTATTGAGAAATAGCCTCATTTACTAATGGGGATAATTAAAAGGATGTCTGAAGTATGAGTTGTTTCTCTGACTTTTTTCATGCTTCATGATTTCTCTTGTGTAATTGGTCTACTTTGTAGTTGGAGAACAAAGATTAGAGCTGTTTGGTGTTATCTAGGGTAGTTATTACAAGTAAATGTTGTGCTTTTTACAGCTCAGAGTTTTTCTGCAAAAAAAATGTAAATGATGCATTAATGGTTTGAACATATGAAATAATTTTAGCTAAATCCCTGTTAGTATTTAATTGTATAGATTTCTGCTAAATCTAATTACAAGTACTAGGTAATTTATCAGGATACATTTCTGAAAAATATTTAAAATGGATCATTTGAAGTTTTTCTGTTTCAGAAATCTCAGAATGTAGTCACTGGTAAAGAATGTCATTACTACAGAACTACTATTCTGGGCCATTCAGCACACTATATACTTAGTAGCTTTCACTGTGCCTGGAACTGTTTGGGTTTTGGCAAGTGACTCAGGCTTTCACTTTCTTCCTTGTAAAATCAACGAACACCTTCCAACTGTAAAGTCTCATACACTTTGTGTCAGAAATTGGGCTTTAAAAATATTTCAATGAACTAACTTTATTGCAGTAAACATTTATCTACTGCTTAGTATGAGCCAGCCACTGTTCTAAGAGTTTTACATGTTTTAATTTTATATAGTTCTCATAATGATCCAATGGAGCATTATTATTGTTAATGGCTTTTTATGGATAGGGAAGTTGAGGAATGGAGGGGTGAAGTGGCCTGCCCAGGTGACATAGATAGCTCAGGCTAGGGCCAAGATTCTAATCCAGACAGTTTCCATAACCCATATTCTTAAACCAATATACTACACTACCTGTCACTGTATCTTTTTTATTTTTTCATTTTTCCCCAATTTTATTGAGGTATGTTCACATACCACACAAACCATCAAAAATATAATCACTGGTTCACAGTATCATAACATAGATACCTGTTATGTATGATTAATTTTAGAACATTTTCATACTCCAGAACAGAAAATAGGAGTTAAAAAAATATATAACCGTGCTCACCTCGGCAGCACATATACTAAAATTGGAGTGATAGAGAGAGAAGATTAGCATGGCCCCTGTCCAAGGATGACACACAAATTTGTGAAGTGCTCCATATTTTTTTAAAAAATATATAACCCAAATATCTCATGTTCCCTATCCCCATCTATGGCTGACCCATAGTACTGGTGTAGTAAATTTGTTACTGTTGATGAAAGAATATTAAAATATTTTTGTTAATTATAGTCCATAGTTTTCAATAGCTATGTGTTTCCCATATAGTCCTCTATTTTTTTTTTATTTGTAGTGGTTCATACAAGAACTTATTTATTACATGACTTTAAACAACCACTTTGTCAATCAGATGCACCCACAATACGTTACTATTTCTTATAATACCAAGAATGAGCTACCACGTATCCATTCCCAAACATTTAAGTTCAACTTTATTAGCAATTTTGTACGTTAGGTAACTGCACCCTGCCATCTATCTCTAGGTACCCCTTATTTCTACATTTTTTCCCCATGTACGTCTTCATTTTATTACTCATCTAACCATAGACTGGATAAAGGGGTGTCAGTCACGGGTTTTACAATCATCCAGTCACACGATAAAATCCATATAGTTATATAATTGTTATCAAAGATCAAGGCTACTGGGTTGCAGGTTAACAATTTTAGGTTTTTCCTTCCAGTGGTTCCACCCCAAAAGAAACATCCATACAATGATTCAGTAGTGATAGTCACTTGTCAAATCTTACCCTCTTTCAATTCCTCCCTCTCATTTGATCTCTCAATCTTCAGAGGTATTTTGGAAATGACCATTCTAACTTCTTCATGCTGCGAAGGGGTAACAGCATTATGGAGTAGAGGAATGCAACTGGTTAATGTTCTTGGAGAGACTGGTACCTTTGGGTTTCAGGACTCACTTAGGATAGGAATAATCTGAAGATTTTAAGTTTCTGAAAAAATAAACTTAATAAGTAGAACTTTTATAGAGTCCTGTATAGAGCCCAGGGTATTCTTCAGGGATTTCGAGAATATTGTTGGTTAGGGCTTGGAATGCAGTGGCAATTTACAGTCTCTGACTGAAACTTGAATAAGAGTAACCTGTAGAATCATGTCTCAACTCTATTTCAAATCTCTTAGCCACTGAGACCTTATTTTATTTTATTGCTTTAAACCCTTTTTGTTAAGAAAGCATTGTCAGGCCCACATTGCCAGGGGCTGGCTCATCCCTGCGCATCATGTCCCATGTTGCCAGGGAGCCTTATGCTCCTAGAAGTCATATCCCATGTAGGGGTGAGGGTAATGAGTTAGTTTGAAGAGTTTGGCTTAGAAAGAGAAAGACCACATCTGGGCATAAAAAGAGGTTCTCTGGGGATGACTGTTAGGCATAATTATGGGTGGGCTTAGCTTCACTATTGCAGAAATAAGTTTCATAAGGGCAAGCCTTAAGATTTAGGGTTTGGCTTATTAAATTGCCTCCCACTGTACTTTTATTTTTTTATTATATTATTTTCTTCATTAGCGAAGTTATAGGTTTACCAACAATCATGCACAAAATACAGGGTTCCCATATACCACCCCATTATCAACACTTTGCTTTCGTGTGAAACATTTGTTACAACTGATGATAGCACATTTTTATAATTGTACTATTATGAACTAATAGTCCATGGTTTAAACAAGGGTAAACAATTTATATACTATGGTTCCGTGGATTTTTAAAATTTTTTTATTCTGTTACCATATAAGCAATCTAACATTTCCCCTTTAAATGACATTCAGATATGTTAGAATAAGCAAACTTGTAGAATTGGAATTTAGAATACGGGTTGCTAGGGGTCAGGATGGGGACAGTGAATGGGAAGTTAATGCTTAATAGTAGAAGGTTCCTATTCGCAATGATGGAAATGTTTTGGTAATGGATGGTGGTTACGGTAGAACAACCTTGTGAACATAATTAGCAGCACAGAAATACATACCTGAATCCCATTGTATTTTTATTTGATATTTTGTATTTTCTTTTCCTGTTTATAGAATTAACGTGGTGTGCAGGTTTTGGATTGCATTAGAAGATTTTTCAGAAAAGTATCTTTTAAAAAGTCATTTGGCAATTAATATTATTCTCTTCTTTTTTAGATGAAAATTTAGTTCAAAATAACTCTATAGTCAGTATATTTTAAATTTTAATCTAGTATTTATCTGAAGAACAAAAATATGTTTCAATGATTTGGTTTTTTGGCCATAGGAGAATTACTGTGTTTATGAGAAAAAAAAATTGACACATTCATGTGGGTAAAACTAAAAATATCTTGGAATTTAAACAAAACAAACCTAAGTACTTATTTTCAGTTCACTTCCCTTCCACCTCTGACTCTTAAGTATAGGATATTTCTTTAGCATTAGCTTGTGTAACTCTATCTGATGTTTCTACCCTAGATGGGATTCAATAATTAACTGAATTTCTTTTAATGGTTTATTAGTCATTCAGGGCAAGAAGAAGAAGTAAAAAAATAAAAAGGAAGAAAGAAAGAAAAAGTGGTGGATCATATACCTGCATTCAGACCCCATGTTTGGCAAGTTTCTTTCCTCCTATATAAATCATCAGATTTCAGGTGACATTTGATGGTTGTTCTTTTTAAGGCTGAGGATATTTTATGGGTTCCAATTAGAAGTGTACATTGGAATTACCTATAGAATATTTTTTTAAATGCAGGTACAAGATCCTGAGCTAGACCCTGTGAATTTGGCAGGCATGTGTCCCTTTAGTGTCATGTTTTCTAACTCTATAGTTATGCACTTATGGATTGTTAACAGTGAATTGAAATCCAGTCATTCAAATCTGATTGACTCATGTCATATTGCATCTTCACCAGTTACTAGCTGTAATTAGTCAGTTAACTCACCAACTCCAAGTGACTGTTTCTTCATATATAATATGTTGATATTAATTATTTATTTCATAAGGTTGTTGCAGGATTGAATGTGATATGCACAAAGAACTTAGCAGAGTGAGGCATTTAATAAATAATCAATAAATGGTAGATATTAATATTGATTTTGTTTTAATATATGTAACATGATGAAGGGAGGGGAATGTGGCACTATTGGATTTCTTCTGGGAGTTCCCACTTTGCATAATGATCTTCATCAATGCTATGGTGATGACCAGGATAGGAATAGTCCTTTTCTTAGAAATACAGGCTATTCATCCATGTATCCTTTAATAACTTTCTACTTGCTGTTGTCCACTTAACCCATTCAACCCTTGTAACCCTTGGATGTACTCAACCCTTGACTGCATAATTACTTGTGAAATTGCTTGTTCCTGAATTCTGCTACCTCAGCAGCTCACTATCTAATAATGGCGCATTAGTGGACAAAGTAATAAATCATATTTTACAACTCATAACATTTGCAAGAATGGCAGGATGATGAAAACAAAGAAACACATTCTAGATCAAAATTAAAGTCTATAAAGCTATTGGGCTGTCTAGTCGTGTTTATGGAAATGACACCTACCGTCACTGCAGTCAATTACAAGACAAATTCTATCAGCATCTCTTAGTACCACACTTTACACCAGATGCTAGGTCATGGTTTCTCACAATGAACACCCGGGACTCACGCAATCCTGAGAAGTTGAAAGCATCCTATATGAAATTCAGCTCCCCAGGGCTGGAGCATAGTTCAGCACATGGCAGGCAGATGAAACTCTGTGAGGGCCCCTGTAGCACAGCCTGAAGCAATGTAACATCACAGTAGATAACTGGAAAACACCTGCAGCTGAATGGATATTCTGGACAGCAATCAGGGATGGCTCAGCTCATTTTGATCTTAGCTCTTATAATATCTTGGAGACAAACTGGCAGGGCCAGATGTAACAACAGACTCTTTCTGGAAAATAGGAGCCATTAGAGAACACTGTGTACTGATGATTTTAATAATGACCCAGAAAACTGCTACAGTTTATATATATTTGATATATATTGAAATATATTTTTATAAATTTTTAGAATATGCAAGTGGATGGATAAAGAGGTAAGTGGCATGCTTAATGACACAGAATATGTTGATATATGGACAGAAGCAGATACAGATTTTAGAGGTCTGAAACTTACAAAAATTTCAGAGTCCCCTTTAAGAAAAATAATACAGGAATGCTTAATTAGGGGCATGGAAGGACTGTGTCAATAAAAGGCCTGAAAGTTCCTGGACTGTGCACCTGAAAAAAAAAGAAGGCCTAAAAGAGTAAACTTCATTAGATCCAGGATAAATTCACTTCTGCATAGTGTTTGTTAAAGTTCTCAGGTCACAAGTGTCAGAGTCTGGGCTTGATTTGTGATGGTGATTGTGTTTATTTTGTTTTATTTGAAACAAAGGGTGCTTTTTGTCCTTTCTATTAGAAAATCTTGCAAATTGATCTATATTCCTATACTAATCTACAGAAGAGGGTGGAACTATATAATACCAATATTATAATATTTCCCATTGTTCTGCTCCTAACCCAATAGTGTGTCCATAATAAAGTAAAGAAGAAGGAAAAAGAGTCAACAGGGAAATGGATACTGGCAAAGAAATAGAGACATAGACTCTCTTGGTTGAATCTGGCAGCCATTCTCCCTTCACTCTTGCTGGAGGACCTCCATTTTCTTTGGGGGTGTGCATCCCTCCTCCACAAGCCTTAGAGAAGGTCTGTCCTCTAACTAGCTCAGGGTAAATCCCTGATTTCTGTCTCTCATCCCATTTTCTTAACATTAATTGGTTTTAAAAGTGATATTAGAGCTCTTCCTTGCCAATGAGATATGAAGAGACGTTTAACAGGGGCTACTTCAGTAGGCTGAGATAGCATTTCCTTCCCCCCACCCACTTCCCTTTGGTACTGTTTATACATATGAGACTCAGAATTATAGCAGGCATTTTTCAACCATAATGGAGAAGCTAAGACAAAAAATGAATATTGGAAAGTGGAAATACAAAGGAACCTGGATATTTAAATATGTTATTGATCGAGTGACTATACTAATCCTGAAGCTTCTCTATCTCGGGATTTTGTTGTTTTGTGAGGTAAAACTTTTCCTTTATTGATTAATCCAGTTGAATAGGGACTGTTGCGAGCTTATCCTGATACAGCTATTTAAGGCAATGAACCATGAGTTCTAAACTGCATAGAAGCTGTAAGTCTAGGAGGGGAATGATTTAAAAGAAAGAAGGTCATAAGACCTGGATATTTTGATAAGTTTTAGTGTCATGTCCCCAGATATAATAAGAGTAAGAAAAAGGGAAAATACTAGGTTGCCAGAGATATGAAGAGTTCACACAGTCCCCAGATTGAGGGAAAAATAGGGGAAAAAGCTGAAATGAAGTGGAGCTCAAGCTCATAAAAGTTTAGAAAATTGCGTGAAACATCTATATAATTAGTCAGCTAGCCAAAGATGTTGGTAGAATGTGAGAGAGCGTGGGGAGGAGGTATGGGAGCTACTTGTTCAAGTCCCATTTTAACAGAGGTTGGTGGCTGAAAGTGGTGCGTTTCGGATAGAGTGATATCAGATATAAAAGAAGGGAGTTTTTTCTTGGGAGTATAAGAGCAGTGGTCTGACAGTCTCAGAAATCTTAAAGAGGAAATGTTAGCACTCCTTCCTGGCACTGGAAAACTGAAGGAATGAAAGTCTCCCAGTGTTTTTTGAGATTAACCGGGTTTCATTTAAGACAAAAGTGTATGAAGAGTTTGGAAAGAGATTGAAGATAAAGGACAGACCATTTACAATTTTCCAAAAGATGGAGGAAAAACAGAAAATAGGGAACTTTTTACACTATGCAGTGACAACTGCCATCCATATTTTTCAAGTGTGTTTTTTTTGAGTTTGAATGATGAATTTTCTGCTCAAAATGTCAATCACAAAAATTACCTAGGGTTTATCCATTTCCTCTTTACTTAGAGGTTGTGAGAAATTATGGAAAATACTCATTTTTACTTATTAGAACATTGATTCTTACTTAAATCCTAATTTCATTTGTAAATTATTTCAGAGCAAAATGTAGAAGTCAAGTCCATATTAGTTCTTTTAAAATGAGAGTGCTGTCACCAACATCTTAGTTTTAAGTTTTCTCTTTATTTTCATCATTAAGAGTTATATTCTTATTTATAATTATTATATATTATAATTATTATAATTATTATTTATAATTTATTTGTGATGAGTTGTTGAATTTTAGTTATGCGTGGTATACTTCCCAGGATTTGCCAAAATCAGTCAACACTTACTAGAAGTACATTTCATCACTTTACTTAGACTTACTAAATAGGTTATTATTTTGGATGACAATGCTGATCTTTTATATCTGAATGTTTGGCCCAGCCCATATTAGATTAGAGAAATGAATCCATTCATGATTATCAAATAAGTCACTCTGAATTCAGGGCAGTTCAATATTTTGAGATGAGTAAAATAGTAAAAGGAAAAATGATACCCAGTGGGTAAAGGAAGGTAGTAAGTTAATGAATGTTTGGTGCCTGAAGAATAGAGGCTGTAAACTTTGTAGGTGGTTAAAGTTGCCACTGAGCTGTTTTCAAAATGAAAGGAATTAAATACAGAAATTCAAGAAAATGATTTAGTAGAGTTTGTTAATTGTTTTAATAGATTAAAAAATTGAGTAATGTATCTATGATATCATATTTATTATGATACGTTTAGAAAAACACTTTAGATTATAATCTTAGAATAAGGGCATTTTATATCTTTATAAATTAAGCAAAAGCACTCCTTTCTCTGGACACAGGAAGCCCTGAGCACAGATCAGCAAGTGAACCTGAAGCTACATTTTTGCCCCTACTCGCCTGTGTTGCTGGGTGTCCTTGTTCAGTAAATTATCTGCACAACTGTATGCGGTATTCCTTCTTTAAGAAAATAATTTTCATATTATGTAATGGGAAGACAATTTTTTCTAACAAGCTAGGTGCACATTTTAAAAATATAGATGAAAACAGAAGTCCGGGAACAAGAAAAACTTTGCTAAATCATTGATTAGTAGTAGCCCTGATGGTTGTGAGCAGCTAATGGCATCCAGAATTTTTCTAGAAGGAATTAAGGCACAAAGGAAATTTAATATTGAAAACTAGTTTTGACTTCTGTAAAGTAAGTTTTATAAGAGTTTTGTTGCTACCATTCTTTGAACAAATCTCATGTAGATTTATTTTATTCCTTGTGCCATAACAACCTCAACCTTCTTTGAAGAATGCATGGTTTTCCCAATTCACTTTAAAATCCATTGTTAAGTTTCCCCAGATTAATTTCATGCATTGTCATTATTGTTTAGTAATTCACAGATATGTAGTAATCATATATTCTATATTTAGACTGTGTTATCTCTCCTTAGGCCATGCAGCTAAACATTTGCAACTGAAAGTTGAACTGATGCCTGTCTAAATTTAATGCCTGCGCTCTTAACCCTTTACCTATATTTGCTCCTTAAGAGTTTATAATAAAAATAATAATGACAAAAAGAAAAAAAATTAATGGCTAATTTTAAAAGTGCTTTAGAATGTATCAGGCATGATAGAATGGCTTTATGTAGGTAATCTCTTTTAATTATAAACGTTAGTGTTCCCTGTTATTGTCCTTACTCTACAAATGAGGAAATTGAGGCATTGAGTAGTGAGTGGGTACTTTTACTCCACAGTCCAATCTCTTAACCTGACCTAACCTAAGCTACAACCTTTATTTCTACATGGTTGATGAGTAACACTTTGGGTACTATTGTTATATATTAATAATGATTACATATTCCAGCATATTCAAGAAATTATAAACCTATTGATTAAAAATCTTTTTTTCTAATTATGCACCATTCCCTAACAATCATTCTTGCTTTAGATGCCTAAAATCCTAAAATCCTTAATATTTCATAGAGCCATAATGGTGTTTTGTTTCTCAAGTTTCACTACATTTAGACATTGAGGAACAATGTTTTATTCATAATAACATCCTGTTCCTTGGACAGTGAAATGTAATTCAGCATGATTTAGTCTAAGATCACATATCTTGGATCACTAAGCGAGGTCAGTTTGGTATGGTCTGAAGAGTGCTAAAAAGCAATCTCAGGACACTTTACTTCTATGAATCTTACTTTTTTCATCTGTAAAGTGAGGAACTTCTAGTTTTTTTCTTGCTGTTAAAATATCACAAAATGCAGTTGAGTCTAAAAGTATAATAAACCTAATTTAATATTGGATTAAGGTAGCATTTTAGAAATCCTGACTATCCTGGGGATCACCATTATGAAAATTTATTATAGATATTTAGAAATTGCAGTAGATATTTAGAGTTGCTACTAATAGAGCGTTTCAATTAATAGAAAGAAAACAGAATCAATTGCATGTGTAGATGACATCCTATGGTCTATAATAAATATTGATCTTTTAAATGTTTTTTAATTATTTTCAATTTTGGAAGTTGTAGGTTTGCAGAAAAATCATGTGGAAAAGACACCACTCCCATAAACACCACTGTTGTTGGCACTTTTGCATTAGTATGATACCTTTGCTACAAGTGATATAAGAATATTAAAATTGTACTATTAACTGTAGTCCATAGTTTACATTAGGTGTATTTTTCCCCATATACCACCTTGGCATTAATACCCTTCACTAGTAGGGTACATATGCTATAATTCATGGAAGAATTATTTTTATATTTTTACTAGTAATTATAATCCATCAGTTACAATAGGGTTCACTGTGTTATATAGTCCTATGTTTTATCTTTTATTTTTACTCTAATTATATATATATATAATTAGAGTAAATCTAGATCTAAAATCTAGTAAATTTTAGATCTTATATATATATAAGATCTAAAATTCCCCCTTTTAACCACATTCACATATATAATTCAGTGTGTTAATTACACTCACAGTATTGAGTGACCATCACCACTACCCATTTCCAAAACTTTGCAATCAGCCTAATAAAAATTCTGTACAAATTAAACCTTAGCTCCCCATTCTCCACCTGCCCAATGTTGAGCTGTTTTTTGTTTGTTTCTTTTAGTAATGGATATTTTTCTTTTATTTTCCTCGTAGCAAACAGCATTTATTCATTTTTAATTTATTAATTCTTCATTTATTTGGTCAGGAATTATTATTATTATTTTTGGCATTTTTGACATGGGCAGTTTCCGGGAATTGAACCTCCTGGGTCTCCAGCATGGCAAGGAGAACTCTGCCTCTAAGCCACCATTGCACCACCCAGGAATTAATTTTTTCATGTTATCTTTAAATGCCCATATATATGCCTGGCACATAGTAGGCAGTCAATATGTATTTATTAAAACTGGATGAATTCATTCAACTGACATGTATTAAGCCACCATTTCATGTTGAACTCAATAATGAATATTTTTTAAAATGTAAAGATAAATAAGTCCCAATTCTAGTCTCTTAGGGTCTCAATATTTAATGGAGAGACAGACATGTATGATAATTTTAGTATAATGTGATAAATGCTGTAATAGAGATACAACTTATACCATAAAGAGGAATCTTACAATATTTGAGGAAAGAGCTTTGTTTCAATACTTGCCAGTTAAATAGAACTTTGCCAGCTCAAAAAGAAGGAAAAGGCTATTGTAGAAAGAAGAAAGGAAATGTGAACAGGGACATGGCATATTTAGATAATAGAAAAAATATTGCAGCATAGGATGTAGGGTTAGATGGAGGAAAACGTAGCCTATAGAACTTGAAGAGAAACTATGAAGGTGCTGGAGAGCCATATTAATGATTCCTAAATCTCTGGGGATGGGAGCCTAACTTCTGAATCTGTTGCTCCAGGGAATTCCAGTGTGCAGCCAAGGTTAAGAACAACTTAGGTATATTAGAAAGATTAATTTCAACCCTGGACACAGAGGAACCTGGGGCAAGGAATGGGATATTATATTAGAATAACAAAGTTATTCCAAACTACACTTTTCTGTAGATTCTGATATATCCATTTCTATAGTATATGCTTTGAGTTCACCTACACTGAGTTAAAATTATTGAGTTAATCTAGAAAAGCAAGTTGACTAGGATGTGAATTAATATAGATTTTGTTTGGGAGAAAAATCTGTGATAAATTTGACTGTTTGGATATGGGGTTGATATATATGGAGACTGCAGGTTGACTCTAGGGTTTTTTGGTTTACTCATAGACTTCTATAAAGAACACACAAGAAATAAATGTGGTTATTGTTATTTATATATATGGTTAGTGGGCTAGTGATAGTGGTGAAGTCTATGTGTATTTACAGTTCAACCCTATAGGGC
>PVIY010047571.1:0-17788 GCA_004026745.1 Myrmecophaga tridactyla | reverse complement strand
GTGGATTGAGGGTTGGAAGCCAAATTCTTTGAGTGGTTCTCCACTATTTTTGTTGGCAACACAGCTGGGTCTCTTAAAGTGTTAGAGCAGGGTCCAGCATTTTGTAGAAGCAGAGTAAGTGGCTGTAACTTGTAACTTGATTTTAGTGAAGTTCTAAAATCCAAGATTCTCTTTACTTTGCCTAAAATTTAAATATTGGGCAGTGGAAGGTGTGATGCCAGGAGCGGGAGGTCCGACTTGTCATAACCCAGTCGGTTAATTATGGAGCCATCCATAACTGGTAGAGTGGACTTTAGGCTGGATCTTCCTATTGAAAGACTGCTTCCATTTTGGTTTGCTTCCAGTGTCTCCTCCTCCTCATAAACTTGGTTCCAAGGGGGGGCGACCTCCGTTCCTGATATCCCAAAGGTCATCTCAAGGACAGCATATGTTTCTGCATTCACTCAGGTGATATGAGCTGTGGTGAAGCATGGTTGCCTGCAATCCTAGCTCAGAAGAAAAAGTTATGAAAACAGAGGACATCTCCACAAACCAGTCTTTTGGTTTCAGTAGGACAGAATACCTTGATTTGGACATTCTTAGTTGAACCTTACACATTTTCATTTACATGGAAGTGAACAATATATTGTGTGTAAAGAAGCTCTAGTTTCTTTAAAAAAAAAACCCATTAGATAAACGAAAAGTAAATTGAGATGGTGATCAAATTAACAGAGGAGTAATGCTGAAAAGTAATTGATTTTTCTGTGAGTTAATTTCAATTGTGATATTCCTCCTGACATTTCATTATGTAGACATTTAACACAAGGAGATACATATATGCATTCATTTAAAGGTGACATTGAACCACCAGTGACTGTAGCTTGTACGGTCAGAGCATGGCTTAGAATATTGCATTTCATTTCAAAGGGACCTTTGAAAGCATTTAGCGCAACCATTTTCATTAAAAGAGAACTTGTTCGCCTTGGCTAGTACCTCAGGGTCCCTTAGTAACAGAGATGGGAATAAAACCTGGGTCTTTTTTTTCCCCAATTCATTGTGTTTTCCCTTTCCATCTCTTTTTTTCCCTGGAAAGTCTAATGAATAGGCAACACCATCTTCCATGTTGAATATTCATCTTTTTATTGTCCTCAGCAGCTTTTGCAGACACTGTCATGGTTTTCGGCCGTGCCTTAGACACCTGCCTTCCAAAGTCCTTTTCTAACCGGGTGGCTTACCTTCTGCCCTCATCCAACCTGCCTACATATCTGCCACCTTTTCAAGCAGAAAGTCAAAACCGAAGTGGAGGTGGCGTTTAGTATATGCTTTGAGGCCTCTTCTCTAGCTTTCCTCCTCGTGGCTCACTTACTGAAGCTTCTCACCCAGCAGCGGCCTGAGTGCTGGGCTGATGCTGGTCCCCTTCGGGGCCCAGGCTCCAGCCTTATCTTGTTATTTATGGCTTCCGGCTGACACAATAAAACTAGCCCTGAACACTCATTAGTGATTTTTATTTTTACTTTGAACTTCCTTTTATGGGTGATTGGAGTTTCAGATAAATTAATATTTTACTTGGAATGCTTTCTAGGGGAAATCATAAGTGAAGCAGAAATGCTTTATTGAGCAAAACCTTTACCCCAGAAAGCAAGCCCATTACTGTGAAATGGCCTGTCTCTGGGCAGTCATATAGGGCAGCCCGCTGAGAGAGCAGTAACCAAATAAGAGACACACTGGTGGCTTTTGATATTACTTCTTGCCAAAGTTGTGGCTTACCCCCATCTAATCAGCTAATACTCTCCTTAGTCTTAAAGCTCTCGTTCTCAGACTTGTATGTACTGAAATCATCAGGGATTTCCAATTTAACAAGTATTTCCAGCTTGTGATTTTCATTAGAACCTCCTATTAATGAAAGTATGGGCAGCTATCTACCTCAATTTTTTAAAAACTAAAACCAAACCAGTCTCTGGTTGTTCTCAGAAGGCTCTGAGCCACTGAAAGTAAAAAAGATGCTAATGTAATATTTTGCCGAAGTGTCTCATTAATATGAGACATTTTTAATGCCATAAGCTGGGTTTCTAATTGGCCTTATAACTTAGCCTTATAGCTGAGCAAAAAATCATTAGGTCCCTTGGTAATATTAAAAATTGATTTCAACTTCTCTTAGTGCATTTCCCTAGTTTTCTCCCTAGCGCAGAGGGAGCAGTGTCAGCACCAGCTTCAGCAGGCATTTGGGGCTCTGCGAGACTCCAGATGCAGCAGCCTGGCCAAGCGCCACAGAATTGAGCTCGGTCATGTCATGGCCAAAGAATTAGAAACCAGGATTGGGTCAGCCCTGCCTGTCACTGCTCAGGGAATGATGCTAACAGGACCTGCCTCTCAGACTCCCCTTTAGTGACCAGTTGTCAAAGGTGTTGTCCCTTTATCTCCATGACGTTCAGTGGTCCTAACGACACCTCTTACTGATATGATAATATTCGCCCTGATATGATATGATGATATGACAATATTTGCCCTAACGACACATCTTACTGATATGACAATATTCATGAGTTTCTCTCAATCTCTAAATTATCGCCACAAGATTTGCTGACCAGCATTTTAATGAATTCTTTCCAAGTAGAGGTGCACAGGAATGAGTTGCCTGGTAGTCTAAGGATTTCAAGAGTGAGGCAAACCCTCTTTGGTTTGACAGTGTGACATTCAGGCATTTTATACCTTTAATTTTTATATGCTTAGAAAGTGTGTTTATAGAAAACAATATGTAAATGCTTGCTGAACCATCTGTAAATGAGCCAAACTGCAATTTTTAAAAAGGGATTACTGCTCCTGGAAAGGCCCCTCTCTTTCACTTTTCTGTAAAGGAGAACACAAGGAGACGCAAATTCTTGAGGCAGTCACCAAGCAAAGCAAAGAGCAAAAGTCGTAATTTATGGACTTCAAATCAATGACAAACCAAAACGAGAGTGGAAGCGAGAGAAAACAGCCATGGGAAGCGACTGCAGGGAACCAGCGATGTGACATTTGTTCTGATGGCCTTGCAGAAAAAACATCCACATGAATGGACCACCCCGAGCTCCTGCTTCCCAGCTGCAAGCCCCTGCTTCCCGGCTGCAAGCCGGTTTCCCAGCCTCGAGCCCGTTCTAGCTCTATCCCAGCCTGACACGTCTACTGAAAGCCGGAACTGCCTCCTTCAGTTTAGCTTTCTTACTGGTTGCTTTTTTCTTCTATCATTACTTCTGCAATGCAAATGCTGCCACTGTCTTACAAATCAGAAGGAACCTGCAGACTGAGCTTGGGTCACCCTCCCCCTTCCGCCTGGCAGCAGCCCAGAGAGAAACCCTGCCAGGGGATATTCTGCACAGTGGCAGAGCGAAGGTCGAATAAGAAAAAGCCAACTTAATGTGCACTTCTTCCTCTAAAGCATTTTCCTAGATAGCTCAGTTAAAAAAGGAAGGTCCTTCATTGTCCATAAAATCCCCTTATTTCTGTCTTAAAGACATCTGAAAATCAATCAATTAAATATATATATATGGAGAATGGCCAGAAACGTCTCCGTATCATTGTAAATGTGAATTCATTCACCAAGAAATTCTTTATTGTTAACATGCATATCCTATAACTTTCCCTAAATTTTTATTTTTTAATAGAGATAGAGGACACCAAGTCATTAGAGATCAATTATTTTATGGATCAAAGCGTAACACACAAATGTCTTGAAGCAAAATGAAAAAGCCTTTACCCATTCAGTTATTTTTGAAGGAGGTGTTCTTAATTTTAGTACATCCGTAAACACAAATTGGTAAGTTCTCCTGTTTTTGGTTGTTTCCAGCGATGACTATCCAGTGGCATGCCTTCCTTATGATAATAAATCCCTTTGAAGTTTGAAGCTCAGCTGATCTTTACCCAGCAAGATGGCTTGTCTGTGGAGGAGCTAGGTGTGCCTGAAGGGGGGAATTTTCTACAGCATTTAATGGGGTAGGGTGAGGTCTAGACCTGGACCCTACAACAGACAGTGCCCCAGAGACAGTGTAGCTTTTCAGCCTCTCACTCTGGGGTTCTTGACTTCCTTTCCTATGAGATTGGGTCAGTTCATTGGTTTTAATAAATTGTATGTCTGTTCGCAAATACCCACGTGCCAGTTGTTATGAACTGAAACGTATGCCTTGGTCTGATTTTCCCTGACCTTAGGTAAGGTTCTGGGAAGTCAGAGTTTTGGGTTCAGAGAAATAAAGGAATTTTAGTGTTAGTCTAAGAAAGCTAAGTTAAAAAGCAGAGGAGCATCTTATGCATTCCCATTCGAGGCATTTATGATTTATCCATGATTTCACTGTCCATAAGAGTTTGCCTGTATTAATGCAGATAATGCGTGTTTGTGATCTCATAAGCTGCTGTATCTATCCATGCAATACTCAACTCTTTTTCTTTAGTCTCAACCTTCCCCAAAGATCTAAAATCAATAGACAGTGGTTGCTCCGCCTTAACATCCCCTATTAGCATCTCCAAATATTAAATTTTTTTATTGCTTCTTTTAATGAACTGGCACCTCGGCAGCCTAGCCGGGAGTCCCAGCCATGACTCCAAAACAGCTGCCACACCCCCTGGCTTCCGTTTCCTCACAGCCTTTCCACCCCCTAGAACCTTTCCATTTAGTTTACACCCACGATACCGCCCAGTTAAATTACGGTAATGACATCCCAACAGATAGCTTCATTTACTGATTCTCTCCTTACACATCTCTTCTGCCTCATGCTGCTGCCAGATGTGTGACACAGACATTACGTTCCATCACATGTGGCTCGATGCGTCGAAACCCCAGTCCCTTTGACCCACTGAATTCAGGCCAGCATCAAAAAGTCTATACAGACAATCCATGCTAACTTTCTAACACAATCTAGTGGATTTGTTCCTGTTAACAGAGTGCTTGCAGCCATACAGCTGGAGTCCCCACGACCCGTCCATCCAGCCCCTGGTTATAGGCTCACTCTGACCCTATCTTCTAGACACCTAAACATCTTTCGCCATCAAAAGCCTGGGATTGATTACCCCCCTTGTCCAGTGCAAGTTCCTATTCCCTAACCTGGTTGAACCTCTTCTCCTGTCCTCAGTAACCCCCTTTACTAGCACCAAGGTTTATATTTTGCCTTCATCTGTGAGTAATTTGTGCTTTTGTCATACCAAAGGGCATGTTTTATTCATCTCTGGTTTCTTGCAGCACATTGCGTCAAACACGTAGTCACTTGATAAATATCTTAAAATGGTTCTGCTAGGCTGACAGGCATGGCAAAGAATCCAGAGAGATCTTAGAAAAATAATCCAAAGTCATGCAGAGGTTTTCATAAAACTTTGGGACCCCAAATAGAGATGAATGCTTACAAATTTTGGCATTAACCACCTTGTTAGAATCATCCCATCACTCTATTGTTTCAATCCAAATTTCCTACTTCCAAACCTCTAGTGTCTAGGTTAAAAGCACCCAATTTAGCTGAAGGAAACACTTCCCACTATCCTGAAATCTCAAGAAAACACACAAAGAGAGCCAATTTCATCTAAGTACATTCTCTTCCTTCCTCAAAGCTAATTCTGATACGTGTCAAGAATATTTTTTAAAATACATTAAATCATTGTCAAATGGAAAGGGCAAAAAAAAGTGGAAAGAGGATGGGAACTAACATTTGTTTGTGATGGATGCCTAAAGTCTCTTATCTCATGTAATCTTCAAAGTTACCCAGTGAGATTATCTCCACTTGGCAAGATAAAAATCAGAAAGGAAAGGGTGAGGGCCTCGGAGAAGAGGCTGGCTCTGCTTCAAAGCCAGGTATGGCCACCTCAGGCTATGCTCCCTAGAAAGCAAGAATTTGGAGACAGGCAGATTTAATGACAGCAAATACTGGAACAAGAGCCAATTTAGGTCACTAGCTAGAGAGCAAAGAGTGGAGGGCAGGGTCGCTGATCTTCAGGAGACAGGGGCCACCACAGGAGAACACTGCATTCAATTCCGTTTTGATGTTCAGAGAGCGGATGACTTCACCCCTTCTTACAGGTCTAGCCTGGAAGTTCCGGGGACTGGTTTAAGCTCTCCAAACTAAAAACTCAATCGTTTTCTCATAGTATCAGTTAGGCATGGGAAAGAATGGGTTGTCAAAAGCAATGAACTGTATTGACTTCTCTCTAAATATAGGCTGTGGAAATTGAATTCTTTCTCCTGAAAGTTTAGATTTTTCTCTTTCTGCGGAACCATTTTGATGTTTCCTCACGTTTTCCCTCAGAAGATTAAACCTAGGATTAGAATTTAAAAGTATGATCTTTGATCTTTTTATACTTGTGTTAAAAATTTTTTATGAGAAGGTTCTACAAAAAGAAACACAGTTGTGCCCATTTTAATACGAAAATGCAGTTTTCAATTATTACTCATAATTTTCTGATGCTGTCATTCCTAATTTTAATTTCATGTTCAGGAAATTTAAAGGTAACTTACGAACTCAAACTGCTTGTGGTTGACTATTTTGCATTGGCTTGTAAATGGTTAAAACAGAATAGAGAAATGCTATAAAAATCTAAAATAATGAAAATGGAGTAGGCTAATTTCTTTCTCTATTTAATTCAGAGTTTTCGATTTAAATCATGGGAAATGGCTCACCTTTGTGATATTCATAGCAGTAGTACAAAGAAGTTAATGTCAGCATCCTTGAGAATTCTGTTCAGTTTATGTACATTTAAGGACATCTGGGAGGTGGTGTTTTTCCGTCTGGACCTGCATCTGTCTTGGGTTCCAGCTGAGCTGTCTCCACGGAAGTGAGACGTCTCCATCTGCTGGCCCCATCGTAAACTTCCCAGGCTGTGTGTGTTCACGATAGTTTCATGTTAGGTTTCAGAGTTCTTTCCATTAATGATAAATCTTACTGGAGAGTCGCTTCTCAAGATTTCATGAAACTTGAATGGTATTCAAAATAATTAGTGACCTTTATTTGTTAGGAAGCTAAGCACTGTCTCGTATGCTCCTAATACTCATAATCATGAAACAGATCTATTTTCATGGCCAGTGAAAATGCCATTTAGTTATTCCACAGAAATGGGTGAAAAGAGATTCTTTTGAATTGTTTGATGATTTTGAAAAATATTTCATGGTGATGTGCACACAATTCTTTTCAAAATTCCTTGTACCAGCCTGATTAAACATTTAAAAAAAGAGTAAGATCAAAATCCTTCTTAAAATCCAAGATATGTTATCTCTTCAGCTTTCTCACAATTTAGCAAATTCACTCCTCTACTATGGAAATTAGATTCTTCTGACATATTTTCTTCCTTAAGAAACAAAACTGATATTTAGTCAACATCCATAAAACTGGGCTGGGATTACACTTAACTTTGCCCTAGTATATTTAGCATTCTTGTGATTTCTTCAAATACGCACTTTTAGTGTACTTTATTACTTAATTCAATTTGCATGGACATTTTTTGGTCCTTACATATCCTCTGCCTGCACCCTGCCCTCCAAAGCAGTGCTTTGTGTTAAGGCCCCTCTGCTCTCAGACCATTCTGATCTCTTCAAAATGACCACTGGACGTTCATTATTTACTAACTTAATAAGATGATAGAATAATGAATCTTACACTTGGGCAGAATCTCTTTTTGTGTCTGTTAAATTCAGCCGCCTTATGAAAACAGGAAGTACCTCTAATCAATGTTTGAATGAAATCACCATAGGGACTTTATCTTACAAGGTCACTAGCCACAGATCAAAATTAAATTCCTAATCTTGCTTTGCTTATTTTTATGAAGACCTTTGTGTTTTTATACTGCTAGCTTTGTATTTTATCTCATTTTTATGTCATTGGTATATCTTTTTATTTGACATTTCCCATCTCTGTCTCTGAGCGTTGTTCTGAGGGATTTTCTGTGCAGATAAACTATGATTAATTCTCCCTCACTGTACATTTTTCTATGCTTTAAATGCTGGTGGATCATCTATTTGCACTTAAGTTCACACTCATTCTTTCTTCAGATTCACATGAAACGCTCTGTAGCTACTGCCCAGTGTCCAGCACGGGGCCCACTTTGGGAAATGAGAAACCTTTCTATTCTGATTAAAATGACAATGAATTATTTTTTCAGAAATGAGTAGGTCACTATAACCAAAAATGAACTGTCCCTTTCCTTTTCAGAGGCGAGCTGCTGACAATCTGAGAAGACATCATCAATATCAAGTAAGTTATACCTACAGCATTTCTTGAAATTTGGTGTTAAAATGCATTCCTCTGTTCAGGACCAGCCTGAGAGGAAATGAGACCTCACTGACCGTCCACCTGTCCTTCTCCAACCTTCTAGGAAGTCATGAGGAATCTGGTAAAGCGGTACGTGGCGGCAATGATCAGAGATGCGAAAACCGAGGAGGGTCTCACAGAGGAAAACTTTAAGGTAACTGCATCCTCTGCTTTGCAGACTGCAGGCAAATTCTGCAGCGTACGAGCCAGATAAAGCATTTTTCAAATCAGAGCCCGAAACTCGGCCCCAGAACCATGTGTTCCAGCAAAGCAGCACATCTTCTGATTTTTCAATTAAATCCCCATTGAATGACAAAAAATTAAATAAAATACACCAGCCCATTGTTAAATGTTTTCTCAAAATAAATTGTCTTAAAACTTCTTAATCTAAAACCTCAGAGGACTTATTTGGAGGCAGAGAAAATTCTCTTGCCTGTGGCTTCTGACTTGCTGTTCTAAGCAACCCTCTCCTATCTGAGCTTTATTTATTTGTTGTTATGTCACCCTGATTTCTAAGTCTGAAACATTAGTAAGCCAAATGCGAACAAGAACTGCAAACAAACCTCCTGCTTGCTCTGTACTGATCTGAATGCAGAGAACTTCAGGGTTGGCTTTAATTGTAACTTCAAAACTCAGTTTTTCTCCTTGAGGTTTTGCTTTTTAATTCTGTCAGAGGAGACAATGGAATATATGAAAAAATACATGCTTGTATCACATAAATAAAAACAGCGGCTGTTCTCCGTGAGCATTTATAGATTTTGGTAAATGAGTAAGGTCTTATTAGGAAAAAAAAAATCCTATGGAGAACTTTAAAAGAGAAAGCCACAAGTTGGACAAAGAGAATAATGCTAAGCAACCAGTCAAGTAACTAGGAGGGTAAATCGCAAAACTTAAAGCACAAATTGAAAGTTGACTAGGATCCCAAATCTGCTTTTCAGCCACAATATCCAGAGTTTGAAGCGAGATGATTCATGTTGCTTTGAGAGAGAGAGGTACAGAGATGGGTTAGAACTGCTGTGTGACCCAGAAGCCATGGGTAGGAGTTGGTGGCTGGCCCCATGTTGGGGAAGGGTCATCGCTGAGGTACAGAACAATCTAGAGCAACTGCCAACCTCGGGTGGGTAGGCTCCACTTTAATTATCTTGTTTTAGACATTCCTTTGGACATCACAATATACAAATGAAAGATCTTAGAAAACACGGCCTTGAGAGGGCATGACGAGACTTGGCAGCAGGTGAGTATTTAGGAAGCACTTGAGTCTGACGTCCCAGGGAACCAGAATACACTCGACTACATGACAGTGGATGGATAATGCCTCTTGTTCCTTTTTACACGGACTTGAGTAAGTCTCGTTGCTCCTGCAAAACCCCACTGTGGAGATGAGCAGACACCAAAATGATACCAAGTCATGAGAGAGCTGGAATTTATAAATAGAGCCACAGTACAGTAGGGTTCTAGCTTTTAAAAATGAGTGAAAGTACGTTAGATGTGTAAAAGAAAATGGGCAAACGATGTTCTCCTGATGTTTATCTCAAGTCGTCAACTAATTCTGTCACCTTTGATTTCATTTAGGAACTAAAACAAGACATTTCAAGTTTCCGTTTCGAAGTTCTGGGACTACTGAGAGGGGCCAAACTCTCTACCCTGCAATCTGCAAATGGGACCAAGGAGTCTTCTAATTCCGCAGACTCGGATGAAAAGAGTGACAACGAAGGTAGCGGTAGGGACAGGAAAAAGAATTTCAGCCTTTTCGATTTAACCACCCTGATTCACCCGAGGTCAGCGGCGGTGGCTGCAGCAAGACACAACATAAGTAATGGCTCCGCTCTGGGGGTTCCGGAGCCCCCCAGGGAGAAGCAGAGGAAAGTGAATTTTGTGACCGATATCAAAAACTTCGGGCTATTTCATAGACGGTCCAAACAGAGCGCCGCTCAGCCAAACGCAAACCCGATCTTCTCCGTTTCCGAAGGGGTTGCTCGCCAGCAGGCCGGAGGGCCACTGGAGGGGAACTTCCAGCTGCAACCCCGGGGACTCACGTCGAGGGGTGACCCGGGCGTCCCAGGACTCAGGGAACAGTGTCTGCTGGTCGACCATCGAGACAGGAATCCGGACTCGCTGGGCCCCCAGGTGGGCAGAGGCGTGCGCTCGTTCCCCTCGGAGAAGGTGGAGGCGGAGGACACGGTGCCCAGCATCCCCAGGGGAAAACGAGGCAGGGAGGATTCCAGCACCGACTATGATGTAAACCTCACAGATGCGGCCGCCCAGGACGACTACGTGACGACGAGGTTGTGAGGCAGGAAGAAGGAGGCGTTCACCCACGTATATATCTTTTCCATCGCGCTCTGGGTGGGGGGAGAGGGTTAAAATCAAATTAGCCAATGCCAACTGACACGTTACAGAGTTCAACCAGGTGTGGCGCATTAACTTGTAACGTGTTTAAATAAGGGATTGGCTGTCAAAAACCCTCCTATTTTGGAGCCTGCTTTTGCTTTCACAACTTGTTTTACAATTTTTTTTGTTGGTCTGTTTAATAAATAAAGGCACCTTGTATTCTTGATCTGTTGCAATAACCCACGGATAACTTTTAGCTATCTTTTTCACTGAAAACAAAAGTGATTTGTCCATGTGGTAGCTGACTCTGATAACAAGTAGTTTATATGCAAAAACAATGGAGTTGATTTAGTAGAGCTTTTCGTAATTTTCTAGGGTCCATAGAGATGGTTACTTACCAAGGACTTTTTATGTGGTCATTATACAGCTTTGATTTAAAACACCAACTATTTGCCAAATTATTTCTTAAGAATATGTAAGTAATTAGAGCATACAGTTAAAGCAAACAAGCCCTCTTCTCATGGAGTATGATAAAACCCCCTCCTAAGATGAAAGTCAGATATACTTTGTGGAATATTAAGTTGTCCCAGTGTTTCCTTTCAGTTAGTAAGGACATTTTGATGAATGATAATTTGTCGGTAAGAAAGCTGCATTTTCATTTTTTTAAAAAACACAAATGACTTATTTGAGGTCCAACTGCTTATCAGTATAATTTCAAAAATGTGGTAAAATTTCAAAAATGTGGCAAAAGTTTCTCACTGCCAGAGAGGAATAACAATAATAAATTAAGAGTGTTTAAGCACCTGAAACAAAGCAACATGACTGCATGATCATAATATATAGAGGAAAATGAATTCATTCAAACAATGTAAATTTAAGCAAAGTGAAATTCTGATATTTTCAATCAATGCGCCATTGTTGTCAATTCAAAAGAAGTACAAAAACCTAGTATTTTCTCCTCTTTCCTCTGGTGACTGGTGTTTATTTCTTTGAAATTAAAAGCACTCAAAACTCATCATAACTTTTTTCAGTGCATATATATTTTCCTTCTAGAGTAAAATGAACATTCATAATTCTTTGCTCTTTTCCTGGAGTTTACAAAGTAACGTAGCTTTTAATGCATTCATTCACTGAACTACAAAAAGGAAAGTGTTCTCACCTGATATAAAAACACAACCGGCAACTTCTTAAAGTCTAAATTATATTACTTTTGTCTCTTTAAGCCAGGGTAGAAATGTAGAGTTGTTTCCTCACCACATGGAATTAGCATTTACCTGAAATCAACAGAAAAATGCGGGGTTCATTTTATTTAGAAAACCACTCCATAGATCAGAGAAATTGTACACGATTTATTGATGGAAAACTGCCAAACGCCGTGAAACCCGGTTCCTGGTTGGTGAACGTCAGACGCCAGGCGGCTCCTTAAGTGTGCTCAGCTGGGGAAGCCGTGGCCCCGCCTGCAGCCCCCCGCCCCGCCCGCAGACCCCCAGCCCCGCGTCAGCCCCCGCCTGCAGCCCTCCGCTCCGCCTGCAGACCCCCCGTCCGGCCCGCAGTCCCCCGCCCCTCTGCCCCCTTAGCGTCCCTCTGCGGCGGGAAGGGTGCGCAGCCCTGGCCGGGTCGAGGCCACGCAGCTTTGGCGGGCCCGGAGCGCCCCCACCGCCTCTCACGTCGCGGCCACGCCGCGCTCCGTCCCCCTTGGGTGAGCCATCTGGGTGCTTTCGTGCCCCTTCGTGGAAGGCCGGAGAAATGTACACGGTCAGACATGGGATGCGTCCGGTTCTTTGGACTCGAGCACACGATAGGTGCTAGTGGATCGGAGGGCATATTTGGCCTGGAATCTGAGAGGTCAACTTGCCAGACCTGATTTTAATTTTCAGGAAAACTAAAAGGAGCCAGAGGCGCCGGGCTCCTTTCCATCACTCTTGAGCCTACTTTTGTCCTGGGGACTGAGGGTGTGGCGTACACGCAGAGAGACTCACGAGCCTGCCCCCAGCCCCTCCTCCAGCTCACAGGGAGCCGTGGGGGCGCTGAAGGTCCGGCGCCCTAAACCAGGGCTGTCTTCCCACGCCTCCTCTTTGCCTGCTGGGCAGCAGCGTATTAAAATAAAGACCATGTCATTCACTGTCACTTGTACTTTAACTTCAGGTTTCCTCTGCTCCTTTAAACAAAAATGCCAGCAACAAATGAGACAAAGCAACATTTCCCCCCGTAGCTTATTTATACAAAGGTCAGGTGCGGGTATGCTACCTGTCCCCAGGGCTGTGGGAGAGGGAGTCATCTGGAAAGGATAAAGCCCTGCTTTGGTGTCTGGGAAATGGTGGCCTCTAACACCCCCCCACGGCCGCTAATGCCACTGGCCCCTGCGCCCGGGAGAAAGCACCAGTTGTTTGCTCTTTGGAGTCCCGGGTGCCCTACCTTTGAACATTATTCTAAATACGTAGTGCCATTGTGCAGCGTTAAGGAGGATAAAGGTAGAGACAGTATAAAACAACGTAAAATAGCATTGGGATTAAGGGGTCGTGCTTTTTGGGGTCTTCAAATGAGCAGTTTCGGGTTTCTTCCCATTTCTGTTCATAGCTCTGCCCTAACACCTGAACACCGCACGGCGTCAGGGTTTGAGGTCACTTTCCAGCTGTGTAAAGAATGTCTCTGTTTCTCACGCCCTCTTGCTCCTGCCCCCACTCCCTTCCTTGGGGCATTGGGAGTGGGGTGGAGGGGACAGCAGGGTGGAGGGACAGAAGAACTGCTGTGAAAATTCTGTTTAATTCTAACAGGATTGTGGTTGAATTCACACATTTCACTCATCACGGGCGGGTTGTGGAAATCCTTTTACATGAAAGTATCCTACAAAGAAGGACCTCGCCTTTTGCTAAAGATGCATTCCTGAACATTTTTATGTAAATACGTCTACATTAACTTCAGCAGGGAACCTGGCTATGTTAAAAAAAAGAAAAGTGTGAATTCTTTTGTAAAGAGAAGGAAAAAAAGGTGTGAATTCTTTTGTAAAGAGAAGAATTATTTTTCAAAGTGATAAACATCTCCCAAATGTATGTGTTTCAAAAGTTGTATATTTGTATATCAAATTTTCTTAAATTGCATATTCTATTGCTTGTCAATTAAAATGCTGCAAAAGCATACTCAGTACATGATCTTTTGCCTTGTCCTGGATAGCAACTTGACATACTTTAGTGATCAAATATAAAATATAAAACTTGTTGGGTAACTTCTGAGGTGTAATGAAAGAGACTGTTGAGGAGTCAAGGGTAGCGACCTTACCGTGCTATTACCAAAGAAGCAAAAGGTTAACTTTTCCCGCCAATGTGGAGAGAATAAAGGAAAATGGCATTAACAGTGAGCTTTTCTAACATTCAAAGATCCTTAACATTCCGGGATTTAGTTGAGTGTGTGCTTGTCATAATTTTTTATGTCACAATTATGTGTGGCATAATTTTCATGGACAACAGACACCAAATGTGGAAATCTGTCCATCTTTTAGGCATTTTGCATTGTTTTTGCACTTTAGAAAGCTGCCTTCAGGCCATGGTCCCACCATGCCTCTATAAACACATCTGCGATGTCTTGAATTTTGAAAAGTCCAATTTTATAAATATATTTCACCAGCTTGGAAATTACCTCTTCGGTTTCACTTTACTATTGTTTTCTCCTCTTAAATTCTCCAAAATTCAGATCTAATAGTAACCCTAGAATTTAGATACTTGATATCTACAGCAGCTCCCTTAAAACCAGTTTCAAAAGTATTATTCTAATTATTTTACTGCTAATGAGAATGCATTTTGTTTCTTTATGCCTTATAGTCTGAATTTTTTTTTTTTTTTAACATGGGCAGGCACCAGGAATCTAACCCGGGTCCTCGGGCACAGCAGGCAAGCGTTCTTACCTGCTGAGCCACTGTGACCCGCCCTAGTCTGAATGTTTGAATGTTATTAAATAGGTTCTCCATAGTAGCTGGAGAAACTAAGGCTCAAGGAGATTTGCAGCAGTTATTTTAGTCCATTCAGTTACTTAGTGGTTGAGTTGGAGCTTAAACAAAAAACTCTTTACCTGGATGTTTGGATGAGACATGAGGTCATAAATGGCTTGGCTAAGAATTTTTATGTGGGGGGAATTCTGTCACCTTTGCCCAATCTGTAAGCAGAAGGTACATATAATTGGTTATTCAAGGTTTCCACAGTTGAAATTTAAAATTAATGTCATTTCATCTTCCCCCCCCACACACAAAATTATGTTAACAGATTTTATTTAAAACTCTGGTGTCTTCCTTACTTCTAACAATTTACATTGGTCCTCCTTTTCATTTCAACTGCAGTTTTCATGAGGATGCTATATACACACTGGTCTATAATAAAATGTATTGAATAAAATGAAGGCTTCTCAACTGAAAATGGGCTGGATAGTGGGATGCTGGCCCAAGGTGAAGATCCCATGTCAGGGGCCAGAGATGGGCTGGGGGCTCTGTGGTGACAAGCAGTGCAGGGGTCTTTGCCAAAACTCACCCCTGTCCACAGCAGAACCATCCAAAACGTCCCCCCTGGTGCTGTCCAGTGCAGTGGCCACTGTCCATGTGTAACCACTGAGCTCTTGAGGTGTGCCTAGTTGGAACTGAGATGTGCTGTAAGCTCAAAACACGTGCCAGATTTTGAAGATGTAGTACAAAAATGATGTAAAATATCCCATTAATATATTTATATGGGTATACTTTGCAATGCAAATACTTTTTATATATTGGCTTAAAATATTAATGAAATGAATTTCACGTGCTTTTTTTGCTTTTTTATGTGGCTATTAGAAAAAGTTGAAAAGTACATAAATGTCTCACATCTATAATTCACATTAAATTTCTGTTGGAAAGAGCTGTTATGGACCATCTACATTTGTTTCAATCAAGTCATGTGTTTCCATCATCTGAATTACAAAGGTAAAACTTTTGTATCTAAACTAAAACTTCCAGTCTCTCCTCTGGCCCCAAACCCCTTGTGGAATCCCTGCTAACTTGCCTTTTGTCCTTGTGTTCCTCTTTGTCTTTGCAGACATATTAATACACAGACACGTACACATGGGTACAGGTTATGGGGGTGACACCACTTTGTTCAAGGACAGGATCAAACTCCAGCTACGATTTAGTAATTTGCTTTCTCCATCTAAGTGGGACCTTTTAGAGCCATTCAATATAGCGGGACTATTTGAGTCCACTTAGCAAAAGGCCTTTATGGTTGTTTTATCTACTAAAATATACTCTTATGCTATTTTTAAAACCACTCTGGAAGAATTACTTATTGAGTAAGATACAAGGTTTTCAAATGACAAGGCGTGCTTGATAAGACATTCCAGTGTTTGCAAAACGCAAATGTGCTCATTTCTCTTCTCTGTCTGGTTCCCTGCAAACCTCCCCTTTGTGCTCATGATTGAGCTCAAATTCCTTAGTGGGACTTTCAGGGTAGGACCCAGTTGAAAGCACCACCGTAATTCCCAGGCTCCCCTCCTGCACACTAACCATCACCCATTCAGAGCTTTTTTTTAACTTTTTGAGATTTAATATTTCTCTTTGCCCCCAGACATTCTAAAGCAGTGTTTTCATAGCCTGGGATCCAAATCGTACCAAAATTTCATTCCTTTAAAGAATCTTCATTAGTCCAGGATTTTAATTAATTCAAATTGACCCATTGTGGTAGTTAGATTCAGTTGTCAACTTGGCCAGGTGAAGGCACCTAGTTCTGTTGCTCTGGACATGAGCCAATGGTGCATGAACCTCATCAGTTCCTGATTACATCCGCAGTCGGCAAGGAGGTTCGAATTCGGCCTGCTGCAATAAATTGACTTAATTGGCTGGTGCTTAAATGAGAGAGTGCAAGGTAGCACAGCCCAAGCAGCTCGGCATTCCTCATCTCAGCACTCGTAGCTCAGCCCAGACCTTTGGAGATACAGAAAGGAATCACCCTGGGGAAAGTTTTTGAAACCCAGAGGCCTGGAGAGAAGGCCAGCAGAGATCACCCTGTGCCTTCCCACGTAACAAAGAACCTCAGATGAAAGTTAGCTGCCTTTCCTCTGAAAAACTAACAAAATAAATCCCCTTTTATTAAAAGCCAATCCATCTCTGGTGTGTTGCATTCTGGCAGCTAGAAAACTAGAACACCCATTTTTATGGTTTCCTTTAGATCTAATTGTTTTACTGAATTTCCTTTTTCTTGAATATTCTCCTTTTCTGAGCCTGCAGATAATAAGCCATCTTTCCGCATTCTTGGGGAATCAGATGGAATCTACATGGGCTTCCACTCAGGGTCTCAAAGTGCTTTGAGAAGTGTAGTTGACTCCCAGGAAACGACTCGCCATTCTCGCTCAACATCCAGACGTCAAACCCCTGTGCTCTGAGAGAACACAGATGGCAGCAATTTTTCATGCCTGCTTCTCCACAAGCTAGATGGGGTCCCCAACTCAGGCACTTTACCTCTTTAGACTAAAATTGCTAATATTTGGAATTTCTGGATGAATATGTACCATCTGTCTCTAAAATACTGAATTATGAATAACCTCTAAAGTTAGGAACACCAAACAAATAAGAAAGTGGAAATGCAGAAGTGAAAGCATCATAGAATAGTCACCAAATGGTTATTTCTTCTGCCTTCTCTTTTTTTTTGACATTTAACTTTTTGTGAGAGAGAAAATCGGCCATTTTAGGTGCAGTTGCAAGAAATATAATTACAAATAATTTTTGTAAGATTTGTGTGCAGAAAGACCTCATGTCCCCTCGACCCACTGCTCAGTGGAAATACCTGACAAAACTTTAGTACACAATTACAACCATGCCATCAGAGCTGATATACCCCAATCTTGTCCAGATTTCTCCAATTTTACTTATACATGTGTGGAGCATGTGTGCACTGGGGGAGGGCATGTGCATTTAGTTCTGTATAATTTTATCACCTGGGTTGTTTCATGTATGCAAACCACAGGGGTGCCTTGAGCTGCCCTTTTATGGCCCCACCCCCCTCCTCCCCCATGTCCATCCGTAACCCCTGGCAATCACTAAAACAGTCCCCATTTCTATAATGTTGTCATTTCAGGAATGTTATATAACTGGAATCATACAATGTGTAATGTTTGCAGATCAGAGTTTTCTGGTCTGCATAACTCCCTGGAGATCCATCCAAGTTGTTGCATACATCAACAGTTTGCCCCTTTTTATTGCCGAGTAGGACTCTGCAGCA
>PVIY010047570.1:0-17784 GCA_004026745.1 Myrmecophaga tridactyla | reverse complement strand
GATTGAGAAAACCTTCTTGACCAAAAGGGGGAAGAGTGAAATGAGACAAAGCGTCAATGGCTGAGAGATTCCAAACAGAGTCGAGAGGTTATCCTGGAGGTTATTCTTATGCATTAAGTAGATATCACCTTGTTATCCAAGATGTAATGGAGAGGCTGGAGGGAACTGCCTGAAAATGTAGAGCTGTGTTCCAGTAGCCGTGTTTCTTGATGATGATTGTATAATGATACAGCTTTCACAATGTGACTGTGTGATTGTGAAAACCTTGTGTCTGATGCTCCTTTTATCTACCTTGTCAGCAGACGAGTAGAACATATGGAATAAAAATAAATAATGGGTGAACAAATGTTAAAATAAACTTAGATTGAAATGCTAGTGATCAATGAAAGGGAGGGGTAAGGGGTATGGTATGTATGAATTTTTTCTGTTGTCTTTTTATTTCTTTTTCTGAATTGATGCAAATGTTCTAAGAAATGATCATGATGATGAATATGCAACTATGTGATGATATTGTGAATTACTGATTATATATGTAGAACAGAATGATCATATGTTAAGAATGTTTGTGTTTCTTTGTTGTCATATTTTAAAAAAATTTTTAATTAATAAAAAAATAAAAAATAAATAAATATCTCCCCTCTGGCCCCCGCATCCCTGCGGGCTGGTCCTTCCAGCCTGATGACCCTGCCAGGTCTGCGGAGTTGCAGCTTGCTCCCCTTGTTAGTGTGGTGGGGGGACCTGGCATGCCCCACTGCAGCCCATAGTTGGTGTCTTGGCTCCCAGGGTTCGCCTCCACCCCCAGCCAGGCCTCCCTGACCCCCTAGGTCTGTCCCTTTCCAGGGCACCAGGAGCTGGCGGATTCTGACCCGCCACCCCCACCCGTGGGCTGTGAGGGGCTTACCTCAAGCTCCTTCAACTAATGCCACCCCCTGCCCACTTCTGCGGCTCTTGTGGCATCAGTCTGGGGCTACTGGGTTCACAACCTATCCGGGGCGGCCAAGGAAAGGTTTTGATCCTTCCACCCAGTCCTTCTCAGAGACCCCGGTGACAGCTTCAAACTTTTTATCTTGAAATAACTTCAAACATACTGGACTGTTGCAAAAACAATACAAATCCACACAGAGAGCTCAACGTACTTACCCCTCCCATACCCAGGTCCACCAGTTTTAACATTTTGCTACATTTGCCATATCTGTCTATCCATCTGTCAGTCCATCTCTCTGTCTGTCTGTCTATTTATCAACCTGTCAGCCAACATCTTAATGCAAAACTCATCTATTCCAAATTTCTCTAAGCACCTTCCAGTACCAGGAAGGACTTTGCTCACTCTGGGCAGTGGGATCTCTTCTGATGCCACACCCTCCTTCCCTCCCACAGCGTGCATGCCCGTAGGACTTCCTGTTGACCTGCCAAGGTTGGTTCTTTTAGAGAAAGGGAAGCTTTTGAATTCAGAAGTTTTCAATGAAGTCTGGCTTTCAAGACCACTGTTCATCCATGGACTGAAGAATCTCCAGTTGGAGACTCCAAATGTGTACAGATTTCTTCTCCAAGGTGGTTCCCAGCTCCCCCCAACCCACCCTGCACCAAAAAGTCCCGTTGAGTCAGTAGGTGAGGGACCACGGGGAAGCACCATCCAGCCATGTGGCACAAAAGACACGTCGGCTTAATGTGGCGAAAACACACACGCAGAATTGCCATCACACACAGACAAATTAGAGGCAAATTAGTAAGCGGTTGAAGTGACAGTCTCCCACGTTTCCAGGTCTCTTGGCCCTGGTGGCTGGCAAAGACAGCTGGGCCATGGCTTGTGGAACCTGTTCAGAGTTCTTTGTGCAGGATTTAGGTGGACCTGCCCCTCTGGCCAGCAGTGTGCTGGGCCTGTCCTGAGGCCTGGGGACAGTGAGCCTGGGGCAGGAAGAAGGACGGAGCACACAGTGACTGCCCCTGAAGGAGGTGGCTCACGCAGAGTGTTGTTTTATGCACAGGAAGGATGCAGGGGAGGTTACCAAAGCCTGTAGTTCTAGAGGGAGAGTTGGGGATGGAGGACAGGTTAGCGATGTAAATGGAGGCCACACTTGCTCTGCTTTGCTTTCAAAGCTCTACTTCCAGCTGGGGTCAGAAGCGCCCTAAAATGGACGGAGACCCAGAGAAAGATGCCCATCAGATTTCACGGACAGCCAGGTGGCCACACCAGACAGGGTGAGAACTGCAAGGAACTTCTCTCCCAGCCCGGCTCCACCCCACCTCCTGGGGGGCCTTTTCATCGCAAGCTTAGCCCTTTCAAAACTGGGCCAAAGGGGCTGCAGCATCTTTTTCGGGGGCTGCACTTCCCATCCTCCAAAGTGCTTTCCTTGCAGTTCAGAGGGGTTGTGGGGTCCGTACATCCTGTGATGGGAGACTCAGGACCTACACCTGGGAGGGTGCTGATGGTACACTGGCAGGACCAGGCCCCGAGTGGGCGTTCAAACCGAAGATCTCAAGCTCAGGCTAGAGTAGACCCCTGGGCTCTCTCTCTGCACCACTACTCCCTGCTAGGACCGCCTGCCCGGGTCCACGCCTTCTCCCCTCGCTCACCGCATGGTCAGCTGAGGCGTGAGGGGCAGAGACCAGGAGAGCTCACCTCCAAAGCCCAGGAACCTGAGTAGCTGCACACTTCACTTGGTGGCTCTTGCCTGTGATTTTCCTTGTTCTGAACACATTCTTACTTTTCTCAAATACTATGATTCAGCCACTGGGCGGGGGAGCTGATAAAACCTGCAATCTGCTGAAGGCAAGAATCACATCTTATTTACCTGGATGCCCAGTTCCTATAGTGAGGCGTGGACTCTAAACACATGAGTAGTACCAAGGGGAGCTCGCCCAGGGAGTGGGGCGGATAATACGGGTGGAGTGGGTTGAATGGCAGCCCCTGAAAATATCCCATCCCTGTAAATGAGACCTTAGTTGGAAAAAGGGTTTTTTCTGATGTTAGTTGTTAAGGATTTCAAAATGGGATCATCCTGGATTAACCATGAAGATTCTAAATCCAAAGATGAGTGTCCTGATGAAGAGAAAGAAGAGGCCCAGAGAAGGGCTGAAGGTCACGAGAAGCCAGAGGTAGAGGTTGGAGGGAGGTTGTCACAAACTGAAGAATCCTGGGGCCTTCAGAACTAGAATGGGCAAGAAATGGAGTCCCCCCTGGAGGGTGCATGCCCCTGCCGACATCCTGATTTTGTACATCTGTCCTCCAGAACTGCGAGAGAATAAATTTCTGATGTTTTAAGGCACCCAGTTTACAGTCATTTGTTACAACAGCCCAGGGGGACTAGTATACAAGGGTAGCTCCCCAGAGAAATTCGGTCTTTAACTGGCAGCAATACATGACCTAAGCCATTAAAAGCACATGGAAACAGATTTGTAAATTAGGAAACCAAAGTCAAGATTACATTGTTTTTGAAATAATGTAAGCATTGTAATTACTAAGGAATGTGAGAAATGAAGATAAACCCTTGGGGGCTTTGGGTGACTCAGCTGACCAGGCCTTTTGGCAGGAACCCCCAGCCCAGCATTTTGGGGACACTCTGCCTATGAATGCCCACCTGGAAAAGGGGACCTAATCCCAAAGAAACTTTCCACCCAAATATGGGAGGTTTTTAGGGTACCAAAAAGAAAATGAAGGAAACAAAGGACATGAAATCCTTGTTATCTAGGGAACTCCAGAGCTTGGAGTACTATTGGCTGCCTATTGGAAGCAGCCCATTTCTCTGGCTGTCAAGTGTCCTTAAACAAATGACACACTGACTTTGTAGACGATGTGATGGTCAGGTTCATGTGTCAACTTGGTCAGGAAATGGTGTCCTATTGTCTGGTCAAGCAAGCACTGGCCTCTCTGTTACTGTGAGGACATTTCATGGACTTAAATCATGAGTACATTGGTTGCATCCACGGTTGATTACATCTGCAGTCAGCAAAGGGGAGTGTCTCCTGCAATGAGTGATGCTTTTTCTAATCACCCAAAGGCTTTTAAGAAGACATCAGAAGAGGGAATCTCTCTCTGCTTCAGCCAGCCAGACTCTCCTGAGAAGTTCACTGGGGACCGTCATTGGAGCTGCCAGCTTGGGCCTGCCCTACAGATTTACCCATGGTTTGCATAAGACACTTTTATAAATCTCATATTTACAGATATCTCTTATTGGTTCTGTTTCTCTAGAGAACCTTAACTAATACAGAAGGGAAGAAGAATTTTAAGTAATTGAATTTTCTCACTGCCCAGAGCTTCCTTTATCACTTTGTTTGTATATCCCCTGATGGTCCTAGGTTTCCCTTAACACTTCTGAATTTAATTCCATTCTACTCCACTCTTCTCTCTCAGTTAAAAAAAAAAAGAAGAAGAACAATCTAGTACAGATGTAATTTAAAATAAATTGTGCAACTCAGCTATTCCTGTCTTTCTGTAGCATCTGCCTGGACCAGCTGATTAACTGTCTGATTGAAGGGACCCAGATGTTTTTCTACCATTCCTGCTATTCTCATCAACTAAAACTCAGCATCTGTGTCCACTGCTGTACAGCAAGTAGTGGGAGCGATCAGGGAACCCTAGTGAACCTGGGTCTCTCCCCCTCATCCCGCTCCATCTTTCCTGGCCCTGCTCACCTGCAGACCCTGAGGGTTTGGACCTACAGGCTCAGGATCATGCAGCCCCTGGGCTCACTTTTTTCATTTGCAAATTGACATGTTTAATAGGTAACCCATACAAAATGCACTCCCGCCCTCCACCACAGCTTCTAACTGGGGCCTCGCCCCACCATGTGTCTTTATATTTAAAATGTTTCTCCGGCTTTTTGCCTCTTGAGTTACATTACAAAGGTCTCCCCACTTGTGCGGTCCAAACTCAGTAAGCATCTGCTTCCAGAAGGGATTAGTCAGCTGGGACCCAGGAAGTAGGTAAGAGGGAGGGGAAAGCCAAACCTGACTGCTGCACTTACCTAATCCACTGCCAGACACACCGGTTTATCTCCTAAAACTTTCTGGAATCTTCCCTCTTCTGCCTGTCTCCACTACCCCTTCTGGTCCAGGCTTCCTGGATATTGAGCAACCAAAGCTGTACCTGCCGTTAACTACCACTTCCAGGAGAATGATTAGGTGGCCCGCTGTGGCCCCGGCAGTGGGTTCTCAGCAGGCATCTGGGTGGTGTGTCCAAGCGCAGATCTGCGAGAGCTTGTAGGGGCTGCCTGTGGCTCTGGAAATGCGACCTGGTCTGACACTCGCTGTCTTTCAGTCTCTAGACATCAACATCACAACCCCGGCCCCTAGTCTCTGCAGCACACTTAATTACCTCTGCCTGGACGCTCCCGTCCCACCTGCTGCTCCAGCCCCCTCGCCTTGCTAACTCTCTTTCAACCTGCCCGACATCACTAGCAGATCCTTTATTCTTTATTATGAGCGCTCCCACCACCATGGGCTGTTGGTATTTTACATGCATTAGATTTAATTGTTCATTCCTGCTTGATTGAGCACCTCCTTACCTGAAGGTAGGCTCTAGGAAGACTAGCGCTTAATTTGTTTCTCCTCACCTTTGTATCCCCAGCACTTAGCACTGTGCTTCGCATATAGTAGGCGCTCAATAAATATTTGCTGAATGAGTGGATTTGTTTGGCACTGTTCCTCTGCCAGAGGGAGAGCTCCGCCCTACAAACCTGGTGGAGACCCTGATTCTTAGCCTGCCAAGCCCCCTTCACTGGGAGCTAAGACCTGTGCCTTATTTCTCTGGACTCTTGGGGATCACCATGTTTTAACAGATCTGAGTGGAATGGATATAGGCATCTTTATTTTTAGCATGGGATGTCAATTTAGTCCCCGGTTCATCTAACTCTTTTTCTTCCGTACTACAGGGTGAGCTGACTTCATGGTTAAATGGAGATGAGGACATTTTCCTGGTTGGACATTATTGGATTTTCAAGTTGGGCTTTTTTGGAGGGAGCAGCATGGCGCGGCAGTGGCAGACGGACAGCAAGGCTGAGGTGGGAAGGGAAGGTGGGAAGGGAAGGTGGGCAGCTACAGACACACTGGTCCGCTAAGTCTAGTTGAGCAGGGAATAGAACAGACCCAGCTCAGCAAAGGACCACCTGGGTGCAAGGGCATCTGCACAGCTGCCCTGTACAGTGTCAGTTCCTTGGGTGATGGGGTGCTGTGGTTGGATGGAGTGTGGGTGCAGTGCATTCAGGTGGACAGCAGAAAGATGGGCTGGGGCCTCCCAGAATGTGAGCAACAGGTCCAGCCTCTGCAGGCAGCTGTCTGCAGCTTTGGCAGGACATTGGAATCATCTGAGGCGCTTTAAGATCATTGATGCTCAGAAATCCTGGTGCCGTTTGGCTGGGGTATGAGCCGGGCCTCAGTGTCTGTAAAAGCTCCCCTGGTGATTCTGAAGTGCAGCCTGGGTTGAGAACCACAGGACTAGAAAAGAAAAGAAACTAAGCTGGTTACAGACTATGCCCAGGGGTGGGAGAAGAAAGTCAATGCTGGGGGTGGGGGTGGGGGAAGGAAACTGCATCTTAAATGGTGCAATCGGTGAGTTCTTAAAACATAATGGGATTTTGTAAACTAAATCCGATTAAAATGTCTCACAGATATCCCAAAGCAATCCTATGGTGAAAAATACTGAACAATTACCTAAATTTACTTTTTCGGCATGATGATAGGATTTGCATTAATCAGTCATTCTCACAAAGTGGCAAACGCTTGGAGACTGGACCATGAATGGATGGCTGAATTCTCCAGGGTTTAGAATTATGGGGTCAGGCTTCAACAGATCATTATAGTTCTTAAATTTACTTGCAAAATAATGTTTGAAATGCAAACCCCCTATGGACTGGAAGGCAGTAAGCCTGAGTTGGAGCCTGGAAAAGGTGTGACTAGCAAATTCCCTGATTGTGTGACACAGGTGATCTGTGGTTCCATGTTGCAAAAGGACCCATTTAAGGGATGCAGTGAAGGCTTCGTGCATTTGTTTCTCTTAAAAGAGCATCCTGACCCACCCGCTCTGCTTCCAGTGTAAGGAATATTTACCATTTTAATGGAAGCAAGGGTGAGGAAAATCAATTCCTGGTGCCTCCGATCTAAGTGTGTTTAGAGCAGTGTGGAAGATGCTCCATTAGATGTGTCCTAACTCATTACAAGGCTGCCTTTGGCGCCTGCGTGTAGAGCTTAGGCCTGTCAGGACGCATTTTACACTCCAGAGCTCAAGGCAGCCTGATAGCTGAAGCGCTGTCAGAGACGCGGGAAGACTTCCAGAGCCTTCCGCCTGAGGTCAGGGATCATGGGGCAGCTGGCATCGGCCTCTCTCCACCTGGGCCCTCGGTCTGGGAGATGAAGGGTGGCCCAGAGGATGCGGCATCTTTGGGGTGCCCCATGGACACTCCCTGATCGTGATGAAGTTTACCTGCCAGACTGGAGCGGCGGGAAGGGCTCCTGGTCCACCCTGCGCAGTAGGAAAGCAGATCTAGATTAAAGAGAAAGCAGTAACAGATCTACTTTAGCAAAGCATCCCATTCCTGGCAGGGTGCTGTCTACATTTGAGGATTCATTTCCCACAAAGACAGTTTTATAGGGAATCATTTAGCTCCAAGTGTTGGGAGAGAGCCTATATTATTGAGAGACTGGATATTCAAAAGGACAGTGACCAGCAAACTCAGACTCACTATTGGCAGTAACCAGACCAGAGAACTCTGGCCCACTCAGTCCAGGAAACTGGCCACTCTCTACAGCGAACATCCCAGGAAGTCAAACCACAATACCTGTTACAGTCAACCCCAAATTGCCAGGATTTGATCAATAGCTGTTCGCTTCTCTAATTTTTACCCAGGCTTCCAACAGAGGGCCAGATGGAGAAAGCCAAATGTGCCCTGCTCCCAGTTAGCCTGCCTTCAACTTCCCTACCCCAACAGCCTCCTGAGGGTACACATGCAGGCTTCCCTTTTCTCCACTATAAAACTTGCCCAGTCTGCCCGCCTTTGTGTCTTCCCAAATGCTAATGATGGCGGCTGACTCCCTTGTAAGGGCAAGCTCTGAAAAACTAGCTTTTGCTAGTTTTGGGGCGTTCCTCCTTTATTATCACACTATGCATGGATTTGGGCATAAAGAGTGCTCAAGGGGAGGGAAAGAGAACCAGAGTGGGATTTGCAGCCATATTTGTGAGAGCCTGGGAAGTAGTTCCTCCTGACACCTTGATATTCCCTCATGGAGGGAAAGCTGCTGCCCCGGACAGTATGGGACTAAGGAGATGTAGACCAGGTGCCCAGGTCCTCCATACAACCATTTCACAAGGGATTGTAGCTGCTGTCTGCCAGAAACAGGGTCCAGAAAATGAAACAATGGAGAAGACTCTACTGATGTGAAAGCTCATGGAAAGACTGAGAGTTCCCTAGGCTGCTCAAGCAAATGCCCTGAAATGAGCTGGCTTAAACAATAAGAATGTATAAGCTTACGGTTTGAGGCTAAAAGAACATCCAAACCAAGGTGGTGCTCTCTCCTTGAAGACTGAGGCGCTCTGGGGCTGGCTCCCGGCCGTCCTTGGCTCCTCTGCCACATGACAAAGCACATGGCAGCGTTTCCTGGTCTCTCCCTTCTCCTCTGAGTTTCTATCATTTCAGCTTCTTTCTTCCTCTCTCTGGCTTTTTCTCTCTCACATCTGAATTTGTTCTGCTTATAAAGGACTCTAGTAATAGGATTAAGTTGTATCCTAATTGGGGTGGGCCACATATATCTTAACTGAAGAACCTTGTCAAAAGGTCCTACTTACCATGCCTTCACTGCCATGGGGATGGATTAACTTTAAGAACATGTTTTTCCAGGGTACATACACCTTCAAACCACCACACATGGCAATGCAGCAAAATCTCTTTGAGCAATCCACAGCTCTCAAAAGTAGTGGAAGTGTCAAAGCAGCATCAGGAAGAAATTCAAGAACTGAATGAAAGCTCAAGACATTGGCCAAAATCCCACAAGAGATCAGACGGAAAATTGCAGCGTGAGAGTGAAGAGCTTCATACTTCCTTGGAGAGCATCAGTTGTTGCTAGATCTCGTAATGAGCAAGTATAAATGTTTAGATTGCTAACAGCTAACAAAAAGGATGACCCTGTTATAAGAATGAAGTTTAATGAGCTGCATTTCAAGGTATTACAAGGCCGTGTAGAACAGATGACTGAAATGGCAACAGCAACGAGGAAAGACCTTGAAATTGATGAGCGTCAGTCTTGTATGAAATAGGAAAACACTTGTTAACTTAAACAGGAAATGAGAGTGTGCAGGAGATCCTCCAATAACTCAAGATTCATGTTTGAGCCACACAAATGATGCGAATCTTTGTCAAGTGTCAGGAACCAACATTGATCTGAGCCTAGGAGAGCTGGAAACTTCTGTGACATGATTCCCAACGGCCACCCAGCCTGGTCTACTAAATTAATTAATGAATGGAGAACCAGAAAATTGTTTTCCCAATCAACCCACCTGTGTACAATGAAGTAGCACATGGCATTTTTTAAAAGATGGTTTCTGAAAATGCATGACAAATGGACATAGGCTTTATTCTTATTAAAATATAACTTTACAAATAATTCATAGGTGGATAGATGAGAAGTACTCATGAGAATGAGTGACCATTACAGGGCTTTGTAGCCAAATTATTGACTTCCTAGCTGTGTTGACTAGGGTTCTTTACTGAAACAGAATCAGCAGGAGATATCCATAGATACAAAATTTATAAAAATGTCTCGCATAACCATGGGAATGTAGAGTCCAAGGTCTGTAGGGCACACTGCAAGCTGGTAACTCTGATGAAGTTTCTCACCGAACTCTCAGGAGAGGCTGGTTGGACAACTGTAGGAATGGGAAAGTTCAAAATCCATAGGGCAGGCTGTGAAGCTAACGACTCCAATGAATGCTCTGGATGAACTCCACAGGAGAGACTTGCCAGCTAAAGCAGGAAGGAGGACTGTCTGTTCTGAATCCTCCTTAAAGGCCTTAATCTAAGTGATTAGATTAAGCATCACTCATTGCAGAAGACACTCCCCTTGGCTGATTACAAATGCAATCAGCTGTAGATGCAGCCAATGTGATCATGATTTAAGTCCATGAAATGTCCTCATAGCAACAGACAGGCCAGCACTTGCCCAAACAAACAAACGGGCACCACCACCTGGCCAAGCTGACACATGAACCTGACCATGACACTGGCAATTTGTCTAAACTTGATACTTTCAATAAGTGTTCACACACACTTAATGGAATTATCCCATTTAAAAAATACAACCATCAGTTGCTAGAAGACCCAGCAAATGAGCAGTGTACATAAAACTTCAGAAATATCTGCTATAGAAAAGTCAGCTTTAAAGGTTGTTTGGATGCTTTAAATGAGCTAAAATTTTAAAGGGACCTTTAATTTTAACTTAAGTTATATACAACTGCTACTGGATAACTTGCTTAAAACTTCTATTTCAAGAACAAAAAAAGTGATACTAATATGAAAGAACACCAGGCAGGAAACAAGTTATTCTTAAACTACTTCCCTGAAAGAGTAGGCTTAAGTTCTGAGTCAAATTTGAAGATGAGGTCTATCCATTCAATGGAATATTATTCAGCCATAAAAAGGAATGAAGTTCTGATGCATGCTACCACACGGATGAAACTTGAAGTTTTCATGTTGAGTGAAATAAGCCAGACACAAAGGGATAGCTATTGGATGATTCCACTTATAAGAAATGTCTAAAATAAGCAAGAGAGACAGAAAGTAGATTAAGAGCTATCAGGAACTGGAGGAAAGGGGGATGGGGAGTTATTGATTAATAGGTGCAGAGTTTCTGTTTGGATAAAAAAGTCTTGGGATTGCTGGGTCATATATAGTAAATGTACATTTATCTTTTTAAGAAACCACCAAATTGATTTCTGAGTGCCTATCTCATTTTGCATTCCCACTAGCATTGTATGAGAATTTCAGTTGTCCTAGATCCTCACCAACTCTTTGTATTTCCAGGCATTTGGAAGACTTTACTCTTTATGAAGTAGTTTATTATTCTTGGCTGACAACTTCAGTAACAAATAAATTATAATTTTAATTATTCTATTTATCTTCTCATAGATTCACTCTGTATTGTATAGCCTTTCAACAAAGGGAAAATAAATCTGTAGATTTGGAGGTATTTCTTTAGATTTTCATAAGATAGCAAAATTTACATTAAGTAAATTTTTAAATGGTTACTAAACACAGGGTGGGTTTTTATATAACACAATTTAGAAACTTGATATTCTTTATTTGGGGCTGATTATGGAATAAAGAGATAAATCTGTAGGGAAAATGTTCAATAATTTAAAATGTATTCTACTCATTTATATAAAAATAAACTAAATTAGCATACATAGAAAGTTCTACTTTTGAATGTCATTTGATAAAGAAATATTATTGAAATGGCAATAAATTTTGTGCATAATTTCATATAATGCTAAAAATTTTAAGCTGCTTTTCACTTAGTAACTTTTCTATCTTAAAATATTTTCTATCATAAATTTGGGATGGTTAGTACAAGCAGGGCAGGGAGAATAGAAACAGATAACTAACCCAAATGCTGAAGTTTATTTTCCCAAAGAGAGGCCTTCCGGAATATTTTCCTAATACATGGCAGAAGTTTTAAATGAAACTTTTCTATTGATTTTGGGAATGGATAATTTGATATCAGATACCTCCAAATTAGTTTTTATCCCAAGTAAATGTTCAAAAAAGAATTAAGACTTAACCTGTGGCGATTTATTGAGACAGTTTATTATTAAACATTGCTTGGTGGATAATTATTTTCACCAAAAAAAAGTGTTAATTCTGAATCTTGCTGCTCAGATGTGATTTTAAAATTTTAAGCATCTTTTATCTTGTCACAAACTGACAATTGTCCATTCCGTCCTCGTTTCTTTTTTCAAATGCAGAAGATTTAAATTCATGTCTGGGAATTGGAAGCCTATTTTCTCAATAAAGATGATTTTAAAAATACAAAAGATGTATAATAAAAAAAAAAATGTTCTGTCTCACCAGTAATCAAAGAGATGCAAATGAAAACAATAAAATGTCACCTTTTCGCCCTTTTACCATGGGAGAAATTAAATTGACACAACTCTCCGGAGAGCAGTTCAGCCACACGGAAGACTCCATCACGTGCATTCAGAACCATTCACCTCATGGCACTTACTGGAATTTAGCCTAAGGGAATGATTGGAGATGGAAGCAAAGATTGTTATGCAAGGGGAATATCATCACTTATAAAACCGAATATAAATTACTATGGAGAATTGTCAAGTTCATGTTTCCCAAACCGTGTTCTTCAACGTTTGAAATGTCAGTAAATGTTGTTCAAAATAAAGACTGTGCAAGCAGGTATTTGGAAATGCTGCACAACTTACTCTCTTGGTGATCACAGAGCACACTCGTGCTCCAGCTCCTTGCCCTTCTTTTAGAAATGCATAAACTTCCGCTTCACCCCAGACCTGCCAACTCAGATCTGCATTTTAATAAGAACCTCAAGTGATTACTACACCTCCCTGGTTGGAGAAGCACTGCTCTAAGACACTGCTTCAACTTCACCGCAAGTTGGAATCACCTTGCGATTTAAAAAAAAAAAAACGGATGCCCGATTCCTACTCTCTGTGATTGGGTTCGATAGAGCTGGGGAGTGGGTGTTTCAAGCTCCCCCAGGTGATTCTAATGTGCAGCCAAGATTGTGCCATTGCAATGACACTGCCGAGAAGAACCTCATAACCTTGGTTAGCCTAATGCTTCTTACATGTGGATGCTTCCCAAATTTGGTTAAGGTCATATAACTCTTTTATGTATGTATGTGTGTACAGGGGGTGGGGGGAGTGGTTGGGGATTGACTCATGTGTCCCACAAAATTCACCTTCAAGTCCTAACCCCCAGTCCTTTGGATGCGAACCCCTTTTGTAACCAGGATCTTTGAAGATGCTTTTAGTGAGGGTGTGACCAAACTAAATGAGGGCAGGTCTTAATTCAACTTGGCTGAGAGCCTTATAATCAAAGGAAATTGGACATGGAAGTAGAAGCCAGAAGTCCATGGAAACCAGAGGCACAGACCCAAGAGAAAGGTATTCCTCTTGATTTCTCTGACAATAACTTTGCTTTTGGACTTCTAATTTCCAAAACTAGGAGACAATAAATTCCTATTTATTTAAGCCAACTTGTTTGTGGTGTTTGTCATAGCAGCCCTGGCAAACTAAGACAGTGGGTGTGAAACACTGTTGCCCTCCTCTCAGAATATAGGTGTTCTAGGGAGCTAGGTTTAGGAGATGCTGAATGTAACCATGGGTTTCTACCCAAGGGCTTTTTGCTCCTTCTCCCAAGCTCCAATTTTGTTCTGGTGCCCCTCCCTCCCTTGCCTGGGTGTCCTAATCAAATTGGGATTGGCTAAGCTTTGCTAAGGACTTGTTGAAGGGTGGATGCAAGCAGTTGAGATGGAGGGGAGTCTTCTGGGGGCCTTCTGGGAAAGTTTTTTCCATCTAATACAGAGAATATTTAGCAAGCAATTACTATGAGCCAGGCTGTTAGTGTTACTAATTTAATCCTTATTACTATCCTATGAAGTAGGGACTATTATTATCTACCTTGTAAAGTTGAAGAAATTGGAGTCAGAGAGGTAGCATTGCAGGTTGGAGGCAGAGTGGGGTCTTGACACAGGTAGTCCGACTCAGAGGTCACAGTCTTACTCTTCTGCTGTGCCTTCTGGGGAGGCTATTGCCTGAGTCAGTGATTCTCAGACTCAAACAGGCACAAAATTAGAATTGCATGGAGAGATATTTAAAACATCACTTCCTGGTCCCCTCCCTGGAGATTCCACTTCAGGAAGTTGGGATCAGATTGTGAATTTTCCTAAAACCAGTGAGGCTGATGCCGATGGCCAAAGGATCACATTTTGAGAAACAAAAGTTTACATAAAGAGGCCTGTTGGTTGGTTTGTTTTTTAATAAAAGGGGGACAGGTAAGAAAAGTGAAGACTAAAATCTTAAGCTAATAGAAAGAAAAACATAAAAACTACAAGAGCGAGACCCTCACTGAAAACACCATTAAAGGATATACTTCAATGAACAGAAAATTATTTGAGAGGGATGGGATGTAGGAATCACTGATGAGTACAGAATTTGAGGAACATGTCAGAAAACCTAAGTACTGACTGTTAAAAATAAAACTAACCTCCACAGTATAATAAGGAGAGTGGAAAATGATTCATAAGGTATTAAAATATGCAAATAGCTTTGTCTTGCTCTGGAGAAGAGAAATAGCAAATAATTGGAACTTGGTTAACTTTAAAGGAATAGTTAAGTTTGTATGTTACCGCTGAGTAAGCTTTAAAAATAATAGAAATATATAGTTTTAAAACCTTCAAACTTTAGAGAAAGGGAGGAGCAAACAAAAAATCTTGTCAGTGCAACAGAGAATAAGAAAAAAAAAGTGAAGATATAGGAGAGTATAATACAGACAGGAGAATTATGTGATAGAAACAATTTAAAATATTTTGTAATTATAAAAAATGTAAATACATTAAAATAACTTATTAAAAGATTTGGACTCTCATAGTGGATAAAATAGTAAAATCTGGTCAAATACTCCTTCAAAATAGCACATTTTCAACAATGCCACAAAGTTGGTAAAGAAAGGAATGATAAAAGATGTGCCACACAAATCTAATAAAAAGGATTAGTGAGAATGTGGAAATACAGAGCACATAATGCTAGTGGGACCATGAGCTGGTATCACCAGTTTGAAGAGTAATTTGGTAACATAGAAAAGGTGCTCCACGAGCTGCAATTCCTCTTGTAGAGAAAATTCTAGAGAAACTCTTACCAGAGAAAAACAGGAAACAACTTAAATGTCTACCTGCAGAATGGAGATGTCAATTATGGAGTGGTCATACTGTAGAATGTGGTATAGTAGTTAAAATGAAAATAAAAACTAGATCTGTGGGTAGAGATAGATAGGTTGCAAAATGTTACAGTGGTATTATACTCTCATTCACACTGTAAAAACACATAAAACAATAATATACAGTTCTATGGATTCATATATAATAGTAAGCCCTATAAGGATGGTATATATTCACACATCTTATATTTTCAGACACATTATATAGCATACATTATATCACTGTACAGATATATATATATAATATGCATAGTAAGTTCATAAAAACACGCGCTGGACAAATATTAAATTCATGGTTGTTTCTGGAAAGGAAGAGGGGATGAAAACATGGAAGGGAACCAAAGAATTTTGAGCTTGATCTAGTAGTTTAAAACAAAATCTGACAGAAGTGTGACAAATGTAATAATATTTGTTCATTTTGGATGGTGGCTACATTGGTGTTTGTTTTATTATCCTTTTGAACTTCTGATTTTTCAAAATGAATCTTTCTTATTACATATTAACTTGCTGCATTTTTATAGTCAATAATGGTACCATATACAGACTGTGTTATAAAAGTTTGCATGGTGACCAACATATAATAGGTAACATGTGTCTATATTGATTATATCCATCAGCACCGCAACGTGTGCAAAGGGCCCCCACAAACATTCTCTCACTTTAAATCACGTTGCAAATTTCAAATGTACTCATTAATACTTTAAGGCTTTGAGTCCAGTCATTCTTCTACTTTCTAGTTGTCCATTTTGCATTTACTCCTGTCGCCTCAAACTTTCAACACTTTCTCCCCTTACTTTCATTTAGTAACCTTACTTCTTTTTCACTGAGAAAATAAAAGCAATTAAAAAAAAGAAAAAACCCACTCTCCCAAGACTGCAAGTCCATATTGGAGCATTTTCTGATTTCACCCCATTACAGCCATTCTCCCCCTCTGGCTGTGTCTTGAAATCATCTGAATGCCTTGATTTTGTTTTGTTCTCTTGTTCTGGTCTCAAGGTTTTATTACCTTCATCATTTAGCAACATTCGTCATACAATTTCTGAGCTGAAATAAAGACCTTGGAGCATTGTTCATGCCTTCACTATCTCAAGGTAAAACTTTAGTCATCCTTATAACTTGATCATAAACTATACTTCCAGAGAGGATTCCATTCTCCTCCATGTCCATGTTCATGTACCAAATCCTCTAACTGAAGTGTACTTTTGAGCCACAATATTATGTGGCTGTATTTTTTATAACCATTAAAAGGACTTTCTATACTTAACGATAGCTCTGTTTACATCTATCTAAATAAACAGTCAAATAACACAAAATAACCAATTAATAATAACTGCAACCTACACCAAAAATAAAACAGCCAGCTCTGCAGGCAAGTCCACACCTTAGGGTCAGGTAGTTAACCACGAGGAGAGAACCAGGAAGCCAACCCGAGTCACCTTATTTACAATACAACCAAGCACTTCACACACAACAATCAGGAAAATAATAAAGCACCCTGAGAGAAACCAAAAATAACAGCGTCACTCTGGCTGGTTTGGGTGTCCAAATTTTTAAGATTGAATATCTCCTATAAACCTGGACTTCACCACAAAAGCAATTATATGCCTGGGATTTTTTTTTTTGCCTCATTGATATCCAAGAATATGTCTTGGCCTTTATATCTATAATCACGTGAGGAATTGTCTACTGCTGCCATTAACCCACTAATGTAAACTTGGGAACCTTGCTAATTTTGCTGTCTACTCGATTAAATACTTGTTAGGTTCTCTACTTGAGGAGTTGATCTTTCAAAGAGCTGCCTCCCTAGTACTCTTTGCAAGTAAACTTTCTCTTTCAAGGTCTTCTGTCTCTGAGTCTCCCTTCATCTGTACAATTGGATGCTTCGTTGGTTCTTGGCCATCCATCTTAACTGCTCAGGCTTTGGACTTGATGATGCTTTCTTAGTTTGCAGCTCACCCACACCTCCCACCTTTCGACATTATCTATAGATCCAGCCCAGATGCTCTCCAGAAAAAGGCTCTTGGAGCAGCAATTCTTGGATATGGCCTCTGGGAACATGGAGGAAGAGGAAGCAAAATCCATGCCTGTAAAGGGTCCGTGCCATCTCTGTCGCTAGCAAGGCCTAGCAGTTAGAATGTGGAATTCTTCTTGCTGGTCCACATATGGCTGAGTCCAATCATTCCTTCAGGCCATCATCCCTGGTAAAACGAAGGCTTCTCCAGAGCAGGGGCATGATCACGTATGCCAGGTGAGAATTCAGGTGTGGCATGCATGCACCCTGCGCTGCTGTCCCACTCCCTCCTTGAGAAGCCTTTCCTAATACCCCAGACCTGTAGCCTCATCTGGTCCTTCATGGCCCGTGTGACAACTACAGTTAATTAACCCTCTGGTGTCCTGTGCAGTGTCTGGAGGACGGGCAACGTCCCTGGAGGCATGGACTTTGTTCCCTTCCCAGGGACAGGTCTGCTACTGAGGAGCCACAGCATGCACTGATTAATTAAATGTTAGTGAGCAAGCATGTCACACCCAGGGACTTTTACAAAGAAAGGACTCTATGTACATATTTTTAATTAATTAATTAATTTTTTATTCAACATGACAACATACAAACATTCTTACCATATAATCATTCTATTCTTGTTATATAATCAATAACTCACAATATCATCACATAGTTGTATATTCATCACCATGATCATTTCTTAGAACATTTGCATCAATTCAGAAAAAGAAATAAAAAGAAAACAGAAAAAAATTCATACATACCATACCCCTTACCCCTCCCTTTCACTGATCACTAGCATTTCAATCTACTAAATTTATTTTAACATTTGTT
>PVIY010047569.1:0-17788 GCA_004026745.1 Myrmecophaga tridactyla | reverse complement strand
GCTCTATGATGGATGCTGGAAACCCAGCAGGTGCTCCACGTAGAGCATTTCATGCATAGTGGATTCGTTTTATAGAGTGCCTTAGGCCCAGGGTAGACTGCCAAGCACACTGGAAGTGCTTTCTGAAGAGTGCAGAACACAGTAAATGCTCTATGTAGATTGTTTGGCATACAGTAGAGTGCCTGGAACATGGAAGGAAGGGTTAAAAATAAATAGATAATAGGGGGAACAAATGTTAAAATAAATTTTGTAGATTGAAATGCTAGTGATCAATGAAAGGGAGGGGTAAGGGGTATGGTATGTATGAACTTTTTTCTGTTTTCTTTTCATGTCTTTTTCTTAATTGATGCAAATGTTCTAAGAAATGATCATGATGATGAATGTACAACCATGTGATGATATTGTGAGTTATTGATTATATATCAAGAATGGAATGATCATATGGTAAGAGTGCTGGTGATTGTATGTTGTTATGTTGAATAAAAAAAAAAAAGAAAAAAAAAGTGTGTCACGCAACTCTGGGGATGCACAAACCCGAGCTCTATAGGGCAGGCCACTAGCTAGCAACTCTGGTGAAGACCATTGATGAACTCTAGGGAAAGCTGGTTGGCTGAAGAAAAAACTAAATTCTCTTTTCCCTTAAAAAGGTCTTTAACTGATTGGATTAAATACAGCTGATTGGATTCTCTCCTTGAGAAAGATACTCCCTTAGTTGACTGTACATCAATCAGCCACAGATGCAATCACCTGACTGATGATTTAATAAGCCTGCCTTCTGGTTTGCTAACCAGCCATGAGATGTCCTTACAGTAATGGTCAGGCCAGTGCTTACTTGACCAGACAACTGGGTACCATCACCTGGCCAAGTTGCCACATGAACCCAACCATCACATACCCCCAGCTCTCTGCATCCTTTGCCACCCTGCACCCTTAATCCACAAATTCTGATCCTCATAATCCCTGGGGAGGCTGGACTCTTTCTTCCCGGCTGGCTGGAGTCAGGGTTGGATTCCTGCACGACCCCCTCCTGGCCCACGTGCTGGGAGGCGTTTTGGGAAGAGGACGTGGCTGGACGATGCTCACCTGGCCCTTTACCTCCTGCTTTGTCCCACCACACCCTGGCCCTAGAGACTGCAGGGTGACTATGAACCTGGGGGCCAGGGACCTTTGTCCCTCTGTCCCCAGCTCTTTACCTTCCCCCACAAGGAGGTGCTGAGCTTTTGGCTCATCCCCAGGCTGTGTGATGCTGAGCCAGTGCTCGAGTTTCTCTCAACACCCTCCCCTCCCCTATTTCGGGCAGGCTGCCAGGCTGGGAGGGGGCAGGAGGCCAGCGGGGATTGGCCAGTTTAGCTCTGTCCCGCCCAGCTGTCCCCAGGTCAGGGACCAGGGGCAGAGGTATTCCAGGAAGAGGAAGGAGGAGGTTGCACTGGACAAGCCTCTTCTGACAGAAGGTGCCTGCCTGGGGTGGCAGGGCTGGACTGCCCTCTTTTTTTGTCTTGACTTACATTGAGAAGGGTTCCACCAAGGCTGGGTGAGCGTGCTGGCCAGAACACTGGTGGCTCTTGGGTGAACTGGTCCCCTGACCTCCCCCTCTGTCTGCTGGCTGAGGCTGGACCCTTCTGGACTCCAGCTGCCTCTGTCCCTGTATCTCTCATTTCTCCCTTTCTTCCTTTCTCCCTCTCTCTGTCTCTTTCTGTGTCTCTCTTTCCCTGTCTGTCTGTCTTCCTTTTCCTCTCCCTTTGCCTCTGCTCCCTGAATTTCTGTGGACTCCGTCCCTCCCTCAGTCCCATGCTTATCCCTGTCCAAGCCCTCACTGCCTTGGCTCAGCGGTCCCCTCCCTCTCCTCCTCTCCCTTCTCTGTTTATCCTGTCCGCCCCCATCCCTCTTTCCCTCCCACCCTTCTGCACCTCCCTCTCCATCCATCCTTCACTCCCTGTACCTGGTTCCCACTCTCTTCCCATTTCTGCCCTCCCTCTGTTCCCTATCTCTTCCCTTTCCTCTCCCTCTCCCTGCCCCTCCCTTGTCCTGCCCCTCACCTCCTTGGCCCTCTCCCTCTACTCCACAGGTCTCACCCTCCAAGCCCTTCATCACCACCCCCTTTTCCAGCCCTCAGAAGCTCACCCTCTGCCCGGCTGTCCTGAGGATGTGGCTGCTGAGCCTGTCGTGGCTGGGACTTGGGCCTGTGGCCCCCTCCCCGTGGCTGCTCCTGCTGGTGGTTGGGGCCTCCTGGCTCCTGGTCCGTGCCTTGGCCTGGTCCTTCGCCTTCTACGACACATGCCGCCGCCTCCGATGCTTCCCGCAGCCCCCCAAACGGAACTGGTTCTTGGGTCACCTAGGCCTGGTGAGTGGGGCCCCAGGACAAGGCCTGGACTCCCTGAGGGGTCAGTTATGGGACTCAGGGAGCTGAGAGCTGAGCTTAGCACAGCAGAGAAGACAAGGAGGTCGAGGGGAGCCCGTCTTTCCTCACTCAATCTCCAGACCTCCAGATCCATTTCTCTCCTCTTTGGTCCTCCCCATACCCTGACTCCTCTCTCTCATTGTCACCCCCATCCCTTCAAAACCTTCTTTGGGTCACCTTCCTGTTTGTCGTTCCCACATTAGTGCACTTTCCCAGGGCTGCTGGATGGAGATGGGGGCCTGTCCTGCACCACAGTCTCCCCTGAACACGGAGCCACCCTCAGGGGCATAGTCTAGGGTCTGCTCCTGTCCGGTCCTCTCAGTGGGCTTCAGGCCAGTGGCTAAACTTCTTCAGCCAACGGGTACGGCTGGGCCAATGTAGGGGTGCCTCCCCTCCCCCACCCCTCTTGGACACTTCCCTCTTCTTATCTTGCCCTCCACTCTCAAGATGTGCCAATAAGTTTATTACCCAAACTGGATATAAGTTGGCCACTTCCCCTTTCAGAAACTTACCTTGACTCCCAGCTCTTGACCTCCTCAGACTTAACTTTGCATATTCTTCTACTTAAACAGTAACTTGTCTAATTTTTAGTTATTATCTCTCCCATTAGACAGGGGAGGGGTGGGCAGGTAGTCTGTCCACAATGCTCATCCAAAGGGCTGGCATACAGCAGGCACTCTACAAAAGTTTGATGTTCCAGTGGTTGGGTTTTCCATCACCCCCTTGGGACATCCAAGGCCAAAGGGACGAACTCCCACCTGGTTCCCTCCATGCCAATTGGAGGATGTGCATAACTGAAGAGCTTCCCCCTCTACCAGGGATGAGAACTACAGCTCTGGAAGGATGAATCTCCCAAACTCTTCCTAGAGGTTTCCTGAGATTTTGGGTCTGGGAATTCCATGAGGTTTATAGAAGTGTCATAAGTGACTACAGTTCTACCTTTGGGCATGGCCTCTAGAAAGGCCTGCCTTCATCGCCTTTCCCCTCCCATCTCTCTTGCTGTCACTCTTCCTCTCTGGACTGATTTCACCCAGCACATTGAATCCTTGCCCCACGGTCTTTGGGGAGCATGTAGCCAGTCACAAAGGTGATGGTGAGTTATGTCCATGCCTGGAGTAGCCTGGGCATCCTGTGGCACTGGGGAGGACAGTGCACCCAGCCTCTTTGGGGCATGAGGCCTCATTTCTTTATTTGAGGGCATATCTGGGCATATCTGTAGGTTCAGGGAGAAGGTACATGGCAACACTGTGCACCAAGCCTTTTATTCAGGGGTTGCTCCGCCTGGGACCACCATTCTGATAGGCAGTCAGACCTCATGTCCATCCCTGGGGGGCTTCCAAGGCCAGAAGGGGCCCCATCTGCTCCTACCTATTGGACGCCACCCCGCACCCCCCCATGGGACTACCTCTTCTGGTCCTGTCCCACAGTCCTCTCTTTCCAGCTGCCCTCCATTCTAAAACCTCTCCCAGATGAGAAAATATGTGTCTTCACCCAAACTGCTTCAGTGAGCAGAAAAGTTGTCTTCTCTACCGGCCCTGGGTTATGCGCTTGGAATTTGGAGACTCCAGGATCTTCTGGCCCCAGGGACACATGATTCCCTCCTTCATTGCAGAGGCCCTACACACTGTTTACTCTAAGGCTAGACAGAGGTTTATGGGGACCTGCCAGTGGCTTCTTTTGGGAAGGTGACTACACCTCCTTGCTTGCAGGTCAACCCCAATGAGTAAGGCAAGATCAAACTGTCTCAGTGGGTAGACAAATGCTCCCAGAGTCTTGTGGTCTGGCTGGGGCACCAGTTCCCATCATCAGGCTATACCACCCAGATATTGTCTGGTATGTCACCAATGCCTCAGGTACCTATGCTGAGGTTGTGAGGACAGGCACTGAGGGCATCTAAGGGGTGTTGAGACCTTTCAGCCCCAAGTTTCTGAAGGCGTCTGCAGGGATTCCAGACCCCTCCTCCCCTTTATACTCTTACCTTTATTTCTCTTATATATTCTTTTTCATTTTTACCAGCCCTCACCTCACCATGGCTTTACCCCCTCCCGGGTGTTCTGAACATTCTTGGAATCCAAAACCCTGTTCTGAAGGAACTCCCAGTGTTGGGGAGATGGATCTGGGTAGGGATATTTTCAATCCTGTGTGGTCAGGAATGGGGCCAGAGAGACAGAGACAGGATGGGGCAGCCTAGAGGGGATGCCAGGCTTCTGTTGGGCAGGCTGGAAGGCTTCCTGGAGGAGGGGTTGCGAGAACTGGGTCTGGACAAAGAGTAAGAATTTTTATGAAGGGTTCACCATGGATCAGTTGGCTTTGATAGTGGGTAACTCTATCAGGTCCTTGGTCTCTGAGATCTAATCAAAGAAAGGGAATCCATTGACTAAATAATCCAGAAAGAACCATCCTAGGTACAGCTGGATGCAAGATTTAAGTGATGTCATCACAAATCTGTCTCTAAGCCTTAGTTCTACTTTTCTTTGTATCAGTCTTTCTTTCCATGCAATTGTTTCTTCCTGGTGTAAGTAATGAGTTATAGAAGCTCAATTCAAATCTGTCTCTAAGCCTTAGTTCTACTTTTCTTTGCATCAGTCTTTCTTTCAAGGCAATTATTTCTTCCTGGTGTAAGTAATGAGTTACAGAAGCTCAATTCCTATGGAAAAGCTCCTCCATAGTTCCCATTCTTATAAATGGCCTGGATTTACTTTGGACCACTTCCTGAGACAATTGCCATGTCTCTGATTGCCCAGTCTTGGCTGACTTGGGACTCTCAGAGCTATTGTTCTGGTGGCACAAAACTGCCCGAATGTGAGGAATGCAGGTCCTGGGTTCAGACGTACTTGAACTTAGGTCTCGGGCAACCACGTTACTATTGGAAGGTCCCTGGACAATGACATTCCCGTCACAATCTTCGTGTCCTTATTGGGAAGATGGGGATGGGAAGAGAACCAAGTTGAATGTGATGCTTGGGGACCAAAATTGGAAAAGAGCTTTTCTGCACCTCCCCAGAGGACCCTGAATTGTTGCGTGTCAGGCTACGTGACCCAGGAGAAGATTGGGCGCAGAGAGGTTGAGCAGCTGGCTGGATTCACAGGGCTCAGGTCTGGGTCCTGCCGTCCAGGTGCTTCTCTCGGGCAGCCTGGAAGGGTGTGAATTTTATCTTTTTTGTCCCTCCCTAGATTTGGAGCTCAGAGGAGGGTCTTCTCTACACACAGGGTCTGTCGAGCACCTATGGGAAGGTGTGCTGTTGGTGGGTGGGGCCCTGTCACGCGGTCGTCCGCATCTTCCACCCCACCTTCATCAAGCCGGTCCTCTTTGCTCCAGGTAGACTTCCCACCAGCCACAGCCTGACTACTGCTGAGGTCTCTGTGCTCCCTGCAGCTGGGTGGATAATCCAGGAATGAAGGACAGGAGGTGCCGCTGCCTCCTGCCCACCTAGAAGCCCACCTGCCTGACCACCGGTCGTGTCTGGTCTTGTCCAGGGCAAGTCTGTCTGACGTCTGCTGTGTAGATATGTTTGGCTGAGTCTGGAGTGTGCTTACACCCGGGATCATAGGGAGATGGTCTTGGTTATGTTTGTGGTCCAGCTGTGGCCAAGAACATTTGGGCCATGTCAGGATCTGTCTGGGTCTTATCAGAGATGGTGTTTGAGATAGTCTGGTTCTTCTCCTGTTCACGTCTGAGTCATGTTTATTTCTTGTTTGAAATCAGAGCTTGAATGTGTCTGGGACATATGGTTCCTCAGGGAAATGTCTGGGGGCATGATTTGGATTGTGTTTGGGGCAGGTATAAGGTATACCCGAATCACATCTGACATCTGGTCCGTTTTGGGACATAAGACCATATTTCTATTCCATCTAGGGTCTGACTGTGGGTGAGCTGAAGTCATGTCAGATGGTCTTTGGCCCTAGTCAGAGCACGCTGTTTCTTGTTATACATGTCAGGGCATGTCACGTTTGTTGTGGCAAGGTACATGTCAGGAGATGTCATACAATCCTGGGGAGGTCAGTGTGTCCTAGGTCCACATGATGCCTTCTGTAGAATGTTAGCTGGACTCTGGTGTTTCAGAACATGTTGGGCTGTGGAGGAGATGCGTTGTGTTGTAATGCATTATGTGGAGACATGTTGTGTTGTTATGCATTATGTGGAGACGTGTTGTGTTGTTATGCATTATGTGGAGACGTGTTGTGTTATGCATTATGTGGAGACGCGTTGTGTTGTTATGCATTATGTGGAGACGTGTTGTGTTGTTATGCATTATGTGGAGATGTGTTGTGTTGTTATGCATTATGTGGAGACATGCTGTGTTGTTATGCATCATGTAGAGCAATGTCAGGGTGTGTCTCAGCCTGCTGAGGTGTTTGTGGGCTTTGTCTTTTCTCTTTCCTGCTGCTGCAGCCTGGTTTGCTTCCCCCTTGCCTTCCCCTCCACCATGCCTCCTCTGTTCATGGTCCCTTTCCTGCTGTGCTGGGTTTGGTGGGAGGAAGGGTAGACCTGCCCTCACAGTCCCTCCCCTACCCCTCTGTGGCTCCTGATGGCCCATCTCTCATGTCAGCCGCCATCGCACCAAAAGATATGGTCTTCTACCGCTTCCTGAAGCCCTGGCTGGGTGAGTAACTCCAGGCAAAAGGGGTCGAGGACAACCTTGGGAGCCAGGGGAGGGAGTGTCCTCACCCACTGCCCATCGCTGTCTCTATCAGGGGATGGTCTACTGCTGAGCGCTGGTGACAAGTGGAGCCGCCACCGCCGCATGCTGACGCCTGCCTTCCACTTCAATATCCTGAAGCCCTATGTGAAGATTTTCAATGAGAGCGCGAACATCATGCACGTGAGTCCTTTGAACTCATGGTCCCGGATGGAGACTTGGGTGGAAGGGAACTCAGACGCACCCAGTCTGGAGTCTTGGCTCTGTTGGATGAGGCCATTGCTCTTTCTCTCTGATTCTTAGTTTCTTCATCCACATAATGGGGATAACGATCTCTGCTTCAAAGGGGGATCAAGATGACCTAACGGAATCATGTGCCTAGTACATAGGAGGTGATGAAAAGGTGTTGGTTTCTAATCTTGCTCAGAATTGATTCATGATAAAGGTGAAGAGTGCACAGCAGCTGTTGCTGAGTAAGCACATCAAAGCTCATTTGTTTTAAAAAAAATAATAGTTTCTTAATGGTCAGAAAATTTTTGGATCCTGGACTTGGAAAGGCTTACTTTCCAAGTAAGCTGATCTGTGATCAGCTGTGGGTTAGTAAGGCAGATCTGATAGGATCACCTGTCTCACACAGTTGGGTCTTGGCTGGCTGAGGCTGACCTAGGATGGCCTCTGCTGGGACACTTGGACTTTCCTACATGCTATCTCTCACCCTCCAGCAGTCAGCCCAGGCTTGCCCACATGACAGAGGCAGGTTTCCAAGACAGTAAGAGAAAACAGCAATAACTTTGGAGGCCTAGGTTTAGAATTACCATGTCATTAATTTCACTAATTCTATTAAACAAAGCAAATTACAACACCAGCCAGAATTAAAGGGTGGGGAAATAGTAGAATTTGCTGCAAACTTGCATTGCAAAGGGCATGAATGCAGAGCGAGTTCAATCATTGGGGAAAAAGATTTTCTATAATTTTCCCTACTTGTAATCTAATAAATTAGTTTAATTATTTCATGGATTTGCCATAAGACGGGAGTCTCTTTGGTCACCGACAAAGGAGTTTCCTCTTTCCAGAACATCAAGGAATGCACACTTTTTTCTGGTTTTTATTCTTTCCCCAAGCCACCCAAATCTCACAGGAGTAGCACAAATAGGCCCAAACAGATTCTTGCACATGTAGAAGGTTGCATTATAGGGGTGGGATGCCAAATTTAGGGAATCTTCAACTTATTGGAAGCAGAAGCAAGCCTGATTTTTGTCCAAGGAATGACATTATATCATCCCACAGGGTTGCTTGCTGCAAACAAAACTCTGAGAAATAGTACAGAAAAAGAGTGTCTGGTCCTTGCATTCTTGGAGTGGACAGCAGGAATGTGAAGTATGGCCTAGGAACCAAGAAGGACTGCCCCCACCAGCATAGGGGACACTTTTGCAATTGGTCCGTAGCAAGGATTTTGATGAGAATGATGATGATGATGATAAAGATGAGGGAGAAGAGGATGAAAGCTAACATTTGTTAAGCATTTGCTATATGTCAGAAACTGTACCATTCTAAGATATATATTGTCCAATTTAATTTTCGCAACCCTAAGAGCTAGAGATGACCATTTTCTTCTGCTTATTACAAAAGATGGATCTAATGCTCAAGGAGATTGAGGAACCCGCCCAAGGTACTCAGCCACTAAGTAAGCTGCTACATCTGGCACCAAAGAAGGTCATCTTAGCTGTTAATAAGGATTTGACAGCTGGTAGCCAGAGGAGAAAGATGACTTAATCAATGGCATACAAAGCACAGGAGGCAGAGCTGGGACTGGAACCCATGTCTTCTGTCTCTCAGTTATGGAATCTTCATGTCCTATGAGTGACAGTGGTCTCACCCAAGCCTGTTGCTCCCTGATAGTGGGTGTCTGGGATGACTTATCAGAAAGCTCAGTTTAGAGTAGAGTCCAAACTGGTGGCTGGAGTTGGGGAGAGGATATAGTGTGGACAGTGTCCAGCCCCAATGCTTCCCTCTTCTCTGACCAGGCCAAGTGGCAGCGCCTGGCCTCGGAGGGCAGTGCCCGCCTGGACATGTTTGAGCACATTAGCCTCATGACCCTGGACAGCCTGCAGAAATGTGTCTTCAGCTTCGACAGCCACTGCCAGGAGTGAGTCCTCACCATGTCTTTGGAAATTGGTCCATTGACCCAAGGGAGTAGGTAAGGGAGGGAAGACTGAATAGGGCAATCAGAAGGACCTGCCTGGTGGAGTGGGTCAGTGCTGGGACATTGAAGGACAAGGGAGGGCAGAGAGAAACATAGGAACTTCCAGATGGGTAAAAATATTTGAGTAAAGGCAAGGAAGGAAATAGTGTCGTGGAGGTGGACAAGTCTCTCAAAACCAGACAAAGGTGGATGAACCTTATCCTGACATTTCTAGGATGCATGGAAGGGGGTAAGGAGATGAAGGGCATGACCAGAACAGAGCTTTGGAGATCTTGTTCTGTGTAGGTCCATCTTCTGACTGTTATGCTGATATTGGATATGAGGAGACATGGGAAAGGGCTGGGGAGGGTTTCATTGAGTGGATGATATCTGAGATGGGTGGAGAGGGTAGGGGAGGAGAAAAGAGCATGAAATCTTGAGAAGAAGGGGAGAGAGTTTGTCATGATGTCCAAGCCCTGAGCTGAGAACATGGGGACCAGGAAGCAGCTCCCTGAGGCAGGGAAGTAAGGAGAGAAGAAAGTTGGAGAGCCATGCTTCCAGATCTTGGCCGCCATGTGTTTCTGGAGCCATCTTTTCCTGGATGCTCAGATTCCTGGCAGGAGGTAGCTCCCAGCTTCCGGGTGGGATGTGCTCCTCAGGCTTCAGGTGGGTTACCTTGTTGCCTCCCTTTATGCCGTCCTCCTGCAGGAAGCCCAGCGAATATATTGCTGCCATCCTGGAGCTCAGTGCTCTCGTCGCGAAACGCCACCAGCAGATTTTCCTGCACTCGGACTTCCTGTACCACCTCACCCCCGACGGGCGGCGCTTCCGCAGGGCCTGCAGCCTGGTGCACGACTTCACGGACGCCGTCATCCAGGAGAGGCGCCGCACCCTCCCCGACCAGGGCACTGATGACTTCCTCATGGACAAGGCCAGGACCAAGATGCTGGACTTCATTGACGTGCTCCTGCTGGCCAAGGTGGGCTCATTTGGGATCTGAATTCTAGAGGTAGACCAGAATTGATTTAAAATGTTATATCAAATACTTGGATTCAATCCAGAGGGCACTGGAGAGCGATGGGAGGTGTTTGAGGAAGGGAAGGATGAGGCAGAGATGATATCAGGGGCCACCTGGTGGAACCCAGCCTGCAGGAAATAGTTAAGCCTGAAATTGTGAAGGGCAAGAGAATTTATGCTACTTACATGCTGATAAGTTACCCTGCTGAGGCTTGCTTATATATACATTTATCTAACAGATTACTGATAGAAGTATGAAACCTTCAACACTGGTATCAAAGCAGACCATTTATTACTTAATGCAATGACATCAGCCAGTAGAATAGTTGTGATGGTCCCTATTCTCAATTACTCTGAAGGCAAGATGATGTGGGCTGCTGTTTTCTCTTGTACATGCAGCAGAATTTGCAAACACAGCAGAGGAAATCCACATTATCATTCTTGGAGATTATATAGGAAAGCTGGTATATTTGCTCCTCTCCCTCACTGAGTGGAGACTGAGATAGATAGATAGATAGATAGATAGATAGATAGATAGATAGATAGATAGATAGATAGATAGATAGATAGATAGATAGATGTCAAGTACTTTGTCATGGAGTATAAACAAGTTCTCTATAGCAAGAAGGCAAAATCTCTAGTTTACAACTCCTCTAAGAAGAGATAAAAAGAATTCTCTAGATTCGCTGTGCTAGATGGTGAGAAAAAGTGTCTTGAGCAAGGCACAATCTCTACCTTCCAAGGTATACTGTTATTCAATCATCTCATAGCCTAGATTGCCAGTAATTTTTTTTCTAAGAAAGCTCTCATATTGCAGAAACATGAAAATATTCCTACATAGTTTTGATTCCTGCCATTAGGGCCAAAGACATCTCAGGGACACCAGGGAGATGGTTTGTGGTTGTGGGCTGTGGGGATGGTGAGGAAGGGAAGTATAGGAGTTCAGGGTGGGCTTCGCTTTCAGGATGGATGATGGCTCTTCAGGCAATGATTGGTTAGGGTGGGAGGCCCTCAGAGCTGGAGTGATTCTGGGAGTCTTGCCTTCTCTCCAGGATGAAGATGGGAAGGTACTGTCAGATGAGGACATTCGAGCAGAGGCTGACACCGTCATGTTTGGGGGTGAGGATACCAGCTTGGAATTACAGTAGGGGGAGGGGCTTTCCTTACCTTCCTCCTTGCGGGCTTCCATGTAAAAGAGCTGTCTACCTGGTGGGTTTGAATCTGCCTGTCTGGCTGCCCCCAGGCCATGACACCACGGCCAGTGGCCTCTCCTGGGTCCTGTATAACCTTGCAAAGCACCCGGAATACCAGGAGCGCTGCCGGCAGGAGGTACAAGAACTCCTGAGGGACCGCCAGTCTGAGGAGATTGAATGGTGAGTGCAGGTTCTCATAGCCTGGTCCTAGATACCATCTCATTGGCTCTGCTTTCCAGGTGGGGACAGATATTCTTTTTGTTGATTCTTCCAATATTGATTTCCGGAAATAGGAGGAGAGTCCAGAGGCAGGGCTGCACCCAGCCTCACTTTCAAGGGAAATGATGTAGGCTTTTGGGTGAGAAAGATCTGGTTTTGAATCCTTGATCCTTTACAAATTTTCTGTGTGATCTTACATGGCTCATTTCCTCTCTCTGAGCCTGAATTTCTCCCTCTAACATGGGACCAGTCTCCAGCCCTCAAATCTTCTGGTAGAATCAGCAGCAATATGTAAGGGCAGCTGCTGGTTAGGATGTGATCGGTCAACAATGATCTCCTCTTCTCCCACAATTTTCTTCCCTGAAATAAGTTTTCCAAAGTTCACTGCTTTCCTGAATATTTTCTCTTCTTCACCCCCATAAATCCTGCCTATAACAGGAGGCATTTGGGGGTAAAGTTTTCCATCTTTTGTTGAGGAACACCTGCATTAGTTATCCATCCTGCATTGCTTTTCATCATCACCTCTGCTTCCAGCCTTGGTCTGTCCCAAGAGGGATGGAGACTTACATTGTGCCTTCCAGGCGCTCTGGACTGGTGGGAAAAGTCACAGGACAGGATACTCCTAGCTCACATGGACAGGTCTAGGGATGAGAGAAAGTGAATAAAGGTCCAGTTGGTGTTGTCAGTGGTAAAAAGATCTAGGCTAAGACCTGGAATGATTATCATTACCTATTTAGGTGCAATTAGAGAACAGGGCTTTAAGCCAAGAGACAAAGTCTGAAGAGAGAGAGGGTAGAGGAAGGAGAGTGAAAAGGGGAAGTGAATCAAGCCTGTTGAGTAAACCAAGGGTGGCGAAATCATTTTGAAGTATGTGGTGTGATGAACAGAGGGGCTCACAAGGTAACGGTGCTGGAGATAGCAACAGACACCAGTTGGAGAAAATTCTGAGAATGCTGTTAATGAATTCGGTTTCATTTATTCATTCATTTTTTTAATTAGAGAAGTTGTAGATTTACAGAAAAAACATGTAGAAAATACAGAGTTCCTATACACCCCCCTATTATATAAACTTGCATTAGTGTGGTACATTTTTTTTTACATTTGATGAAATAATATTATTATAATTGCACGATTAACCATAGTCCATGATTTGCATTAAGGTTCACTGTGTTTACAGTACTATGACTGTTTAAAAATACTTTATTCTAATAATATACATACAGTCTAAAATTTCTCCCTTATAATCTAAAATTCCCCCTTTATGATTTCTATGAAAGTATTTTTATTCTAGTAGTATACATACAATCTAAAATTTCCCTCTTTATCAATATTTTACAAAAGCTCCTCTCAATGTCTCATCTGGCTAAGTTGGTTTATGGTGTCTGTATTTATTATCAACATAATTTTATTAGTATGATAATTGAAATGTCTGTTATTTCCTTAATTTTGATGCATATTTATCCATTTTTTTGGGGTCTTGTGCTTGCACTTTTGGAATTTTAAGAATTCTTTCTTTCTCCTAGGTCACAAAGTTGTCTCACATTATCTTTTTTTTTAACTCTATAGCTTTACCTTTCCATGATAGGTATCTAAACCATCTAGAGTCTCCCTTTATATGGAGCAGATGAGGATCTAGTTATATTTGTTTCCATGTCATCATGAAAGCAAATCAGTTGTTTCACCACCTTCTACCAAACAATCCATCACTGGGATATTTTGGTCCTCCTTTACCAGATGTTATGTTTTCACCTATTTATGTGCCTGTGTCTGAGTTCTCTATTGTTATTCATGGGTCCATTTTCATGTCCTTACAGCAGAAAAGCACTGTTTTTCTTTTCTTTCTTTTTTCTTTACTGCAGCTTTGTAATATGTCTTAATATCTAGTGGAGTGAGTTTTCCTTCTTGGATTTTTTAAGTTTTAAATTGATCTAGATCTTCACTTCTTTCATTCTTCAAGAAAAAACTTAGGATAAATTTATCAAATTCCTAAAAGAATTCAGCCAGATTTTCGCTTGGATTGAATTGAATACATGATTGACTTGTGGAAAACTGGTTATATCATGATATTAGCACATACTATCCTAGAGTGTGGAATGGATCCCTATTTATCAAATAATCATAAAGTCTTCCAGTAGCATTTAAAATTGCTACCTAGAGTTCTTATGCATGCATTGTTAATTAATATTTAGATGTTTTTGTTATTGTTCTAGTTTGCTAGCTGCCAGAATGCAATATACCAGAAATGGAATGGCTTTTAAAATGGGGAATTTAGTAAGTTGCTAGTTTACAGTTCTAAGGCCAAGAAAATGTCCCAATTAAAGCGAGTCTACAGAAATGTTCAATCTAAGGCATCCAGGGAAAGATACCCTGGTTCAAGAAGGCCGATGATGTTCAGGGTTTCTCTCTCAACTGGAAAGGCACAGGGCAAACATTGTGACGTCTGCTAACTTTCTCTCCAGGCTACTCTTTTCATGAAACTCCCCAGAGGCAATACCTTCTTCCTCTCCAAAGGTCTCTGGTGGCATGGGCACTAATGGCTCTAAAGCTTTTTCCAAAATGGTTCCTTCTTCAAGGGCTCCAATAAGCAAAACTACCTTGAATGGGTGGAGACACATCTCCATGGAACGTATCTAATCAAAAGTTACCACCCACAATTGGGTGGGTCATATCTCTGTGGACAATCGAAAAGCTCCCACCCAGCAATATCGAATGAAGATTAATGGACATGGCTTTTCTGGGGTACACCACAGATTCAAACTGATGCAAAGAGCTTTTACATTTCTTGTCATATGTAATCCAGGTACTTTATATTATCATTTTAGCTTTTGTTCTTTCATTATCTTTTATAACAAGTAGTGACTTCTGTATAGAGAAAAAAATTTCTATCAACTTAGTGAGTGTTGGAGATGGCATCCTATTATGAGCGGGGGAAAATATGGATCATTTAATAAAACTCTTTGGGAAACTGAAGGATTATCAGGAGAAACATTAATCCAATCTGATTTTCGTATCTAATAACAAGATAACATTCAGATGATACAAAGACATATATATTTTTTAAGTTACCCAAATCTAGGAGATTGTTAAAAATGTAAAGTCTTGAAAGTCCGAGAAAAACTATGGGAATATACTAAAGCCCTTAATTTGATACAAGACTCAGGAGATATAAAAGAAGAGATCAGTACAGTTTTAAATGAAAGAGATACAGAGTAGTGTGTAAAGAGTAGGCTACTATGTATTTTTTTTTAATTAAGAGAAGTAACTCTGGAAGGATATATAAAGAAAAATAATTTGGACAAACTGTGGGGATGACCAGTGGGTGATGCCGGGACATAGGGGTGTTCCTTTAGAGTTTTCAAATTTTGAACCATTTCAGTTTATCATCCATTGAAATTTTAAATTGTCACACAAAAACGAAAGGGATAAAATTTCAGCCCCTTTACTGAGCTCTCACTGTTTATAAACGTTTTCTCCTGGGTTCTCTTGAGTTTCCCCAAAATGAAACCACTGTCAGTCAGTAATGATACATTTCCTGCTACATTTCAAGTTACTATACTTTTCTCTCTTTTTCTTGTCTAATTGTATTAGTTAGTGACTCTAGTACAATGTTAAATAAGAATAAAATACTGGGTGTGTTTTTTTTTCTTCCTCATTGGTCTTTTGGTTTTGTTCTCACGGTTGGAAGAATATTTTATTTTTATGCAAATTTGTTAACCTTTTCATGGATGGCTTATTAGGTGTCGAAATCTTGTCTGGTACTTTTGTGATACTGCTTTTCTAATGCTCAAATCTATTATTTATCTGGGATTTATTTTGTTAATGGGAGTGAGAGTCAGAGAGAGGTGACTCTCATGGGGCAGCAGGGGGCTGGACGGAGTCTGTCTTTGCTTCCTTGTGAACTGGTGGGGGTTTCAACAGGGATGACCTGGCCCATTTGCCCTTCCTGACCATGTGCATCAAGGAGAGTCTGCGGTTGTATCCCCCGGTCACCATCGTCTCCCGATGCTGTACCCAGGACATTGTGCTCCCAGATGGACGGGTCATCCCCAAAGGTGCTTAAATGGCAAGCGCGAGAAGCTCCTGGGAAGGAAGGGGGTTCCATCAGGCAGCGGGGACCTCCTCCTGACTGTCCCCTCCTCTCCCGCAGGTGTTATCTGCCTCATCAGCATTTTCGGGACCCATCACAATCCATCCGTCTGGCCCAACCCTGAGGTGCTGCCCCTCCCCCACTGATGTAACCACTGCGCGGACCCGGGGGATGGGGCAGGTCCTATCGGGAAATCAGACCCGCCTCCCCCGCCTTACACACATCTGCCTCTCGGGGTCTTGCTGTCCTGTGAGAACCCCCACCAGCTGTCACGTCTCATCCACCTCCAGGTCTATGACCCTTTCCGCTTCGACCCAGAGAACTCCCAGAAGAGGTCACCTCTGGCTTTCATTCCCTTCTCAGTGGGGCCCAGGTGAGGCCAGGGATACCTCGGCAGAGATGGGGTGACAGGTGGCAGGTGTCTTGGACTCGGTCTTGGTCTGATTGTGGGCCAAGAGGAGGTTACAGGTGTCAGAGTTCCTTCCCCTTCTCTCCCCTCCTGGGAAAGATGCACAAGGATCTGGAGAAAGGGGTTGGAGCCCAAGGAGGGATCCCAGGTGTGCTCAGAGCCCCTCCTCCACACCTGCTGGTCTGAGCTGGGCCAAACTCAGGGGACATGGAAGTCATGTCCCCATGCACGGCTAGCCCCCTTCTATCCTCAGGCTGATGAGGAAGAGGATGGGGGGTCCGGGGCAGGTCCAGGGGCGACGGGGGCGCGGATGGGAGTCCCGGGCGCGGTCCGAGCCGCACTCCCACCGGCAGGAACTGCATCGGGCAGACTTTCGCCATGACTGAGATAAAGGCGGTGCTGGCGCTCACGCTGCTGCGCTTCCGCGTCCTGCCGGACGAGACCGAGCCCCGGAGGAAGCCGGAGCTGATCCTGCGCGCGGAGGGCGGACTTTGGCTGCGGGTGGAGCCGCTGAGCGCAGGTCCGCTGGGACCCACTGCCCCAGGGCCTTAGTTCCATCCCTGACCATCTATCTACCTTTGCAGATTCAGAAGAATAAAGGTTTGCTCGCAGGTCTCTTGGAGTCTCACGGGTGTGATTGAGGACAGCCGGGATCTGAGGAGCAGGGGTGGCTGGGCGGGTGCCGGTCTGCAGACTCCGAACCTATGAACCTGACTCTCTGGAGGCTGACCACAGGGACCCCACATGGATGGGGGGCGGTTCTCCCAGAGCCCAGTCACAGACATTATTTGTGAACCAACGAGAGCCATGGAAGGTGTTTGAGCAGGAGAGGGACTGGTGTTATGGACGGACTCAAGGGGCAAGTTTGAGGCACTGAGCAGAGGAAGAGAAGATCCCATAGTGGCAGATCCATTCCCCTGGGACCTGGGTCTCCCCAAAGACAAGGGCCCCTGGCTGCACAGGACACAGAGGGAAGACTGCAGCCCACACCCTGACAGCCTGTCCAGGGCTCGCATTTCCCTACCTCCCCACCCATGTGCCTGGCCCTTCCTAATTGTCCATCCATGGTCCCCTTCCCCTGAATTCAGGGAGTCTCCTCCGTCTTCTCTTCTGAGACCCCTGAGGCTGCCCAGGCAGCTTGGCCAACAGATACCAGCTGAGTCCCCACTGTGTGCCAGGAGCTCTCCAAGGGCACCAGGGGAAGCATTCATCCGGATCATTTCCCCTACAGGTTCCTCCTTCATTCTTGTCGCAGGCCACCCTTTCTCATCTTGGTATGAGGTGTGGGACAGGGTCATCTTGTTTGACTCCAGATATTCATAGCCAAAACACTGGAAGCAAAAATAAAACCCAAGAGTAATGGGCCATGGAGTCAGATTGCTTGGCTCTGCTGTGTGATTTAGGCAAGTTAATTTCCTTCTCCATGCCTCAGTTTCCCTAATTTTAAAATGGAACCAGCAACAGTACCTGGGGTATCCTAATGGCAAAACATGAATGACTTAATGCTGTTCCTAGTGCAGCAAATACTTAATACATGTGACTACTATTCCTTTCTTGCTCAGAAGTCCATCTCTTTCAAATAAAAAACATGTTGCCCTTTCTAGATTAGTATCTCTGTTATGAGTTTTAAGAGTGTCTTGGAAC
>PVIY010047568.1:0-17781 GCA_004026745.1 Myrmecophaga tridactyla | reverse complement strand
CTTTCCCTTCCACTCCACTCCCCTCCCCTTCCCCTCCCCTCCACCCTTCCTTTCCCCTCCCCTCCCTTCCCCTCTTTCTTTCTAGTAGAGTGTACTATAAACTGAAGACAAATAGAGAAAGAACAACTGAGAATTTTGATAATTATGGTCTAATTCTATTTCATTATTTGACAAATGCTCTGAATTCCAGAATGTCCTAAAAGTTAGCACAGTTTGTGTTTTATCGAATCAGGAAGTAGAGTAAGAGCATTTCCATCTGTGTAGCCTTTCTCCTTAGGAAATATTTGTCATCTGGGCTAAAGTTATAAAATTAGGACAAGTTAAGACTATAGGGTTGTGAGTGTTGAAGGAATAAGATGTTTTTTTCCTTAAATATTTTTAAAGAAAAATTTATGTAAAGCTAAATATATGCAACATCTTTCTTAGCTCCCTTTACAGATTTAAATGACAACAACAAACACACATTTAGATTTTACAATGGGCTGGCCACTGTTTTCAGCACTTTAGCTATATCATAACTCATACAGGCCTATGAAATAGGTACTATTATTAGCTCCACTTATGTTACAGTTAGGAAAGCAGACCAGAGAGGTTAAGTAACTTTTTCAAAGTCACAGAGCTAGTAAATGACAGATCTGGGATTTGAGCTAGGCAGTGTGGTTAGAGTCCATGCTCTTAACCAGTATTGTCACTGTATTAATTTAGAAACAAGAAGTTACGTTTTTATAATTTAATTTGCTTATTAATAAATCTGTTGTCATAGTTCACGTAAATTTAAATATGTTATTTGGACAAATAGAGACACAAAATATTAAAATTAAAAGAATATAACCTTTCTTAGTTTTACTTTTTTTTTTTTACTAGGGAAAGCAGGTCAAAAGGAGAATTATTATAGAGTAAGGATCACCTAGAAATATATGACATTCATTTCCAGAAAAGCCACTATAAGGAGAAGAAAGATATAATGAAAGCCTCATTTTTTATCACTGAATATAAGTTTTCTCATAGAATTGTTACTTATCAGTGTTGGTTTGAAATTTGTTTCATTTGATATTATTTGTGTTTTTTAGCTTTTTTTTTCTTATTATACAGACCTGCAGATAAGAGTATTGCATCTTTGATAAATTTGGGAATACTTGCATAATGCTAGAAGATGTGCTCACATTTTGTGGCTAATAGAATTTAAAAATTAAGAATTGATTCAGTGGCATTTGTCATACACTTACATGTTCAAATGTAATAACGGCATCAATGAAGTGCAAACTGAAAATAACTATAAACAAATAGTCTTCTTCCTTCTGCTTAGGGCAAATAAGTGATTTCCAGAAAACTTTTGAGTCCAGGTTCAGTTATGAGTATCATAGGTCATAAACATGGGAATATAATGACACAGTATTATGAATTTAGATCAAAGTCTTACATTTCTACAAGAAAAAATCCTCTTTTTAATCACCTTTGTGGATCTCAAGGTAATAAGAGCAGGGGAGGAGATTTCAACTTCTTGTGACTTTGGTTCAACTAGGTTTCTCATTTGCAATTTCTTTAAAAATCAGTGACTACGAATGTCAGTCCTTCCACTTCTAGTCCTGACTGGTGTAAACTGTCAGAGATAATAAGAGTTATCCAAAAACCTAAGGATATTTATATTTATTTCAAAGGCTAATATTAAATATAGAAATTCTAATTAGATGTTTTGGGTATTAGTTAAATTCTCATTTCTGTTTTTATTTGAGGAGAACTTGTAATCATAATATTCTTTGTAATTTGTATTTTAACTATTTTGTGATCCACTAACTTTTGAAAAATGATTAGTCTAGCATTCCTTTTTCATGTTGGTATTTGAAGGTCTGGTTTATATTTCCTTAAACTCTTCCCTGTCTGTTACTTTTGAAGCCCATATTTCCAGTTTCCAAATTTCCAAATTTCAGAGCTGTTTTAAGTGGTCCTTTCTCTTTTGGCTGCTTCCTTTAGGAGTCTTGTCCAGTTCCTCTCCTTCTAGGGATTTAAAATAAAATCCATGTTTAGATGATTTTAATTGTTTACTTCACATGATCCTTATTTCCTTCCTTTATATTTTTATCTTTTCAAAAAAAGGAAAGACCAGGAAAACATATGTCACATAAAATTTCTATTTTCTTTTATGAAATCAGATAGCTAATTTTTTGCACCCTTATTTACTGTATAAACCATTTACCTGAACTTTGGAAAAACTATTTAAATATAGAAGAACTATAATTCTCCAACTAAGCAAGATTTAGATTAATGGATCACAGAGACACATAAGGAGTTGATATCACTTACTAGGTTAAGCTGTACTTTTTTTTGTTTGTTTTGCACGTGCATAGCTCACATTTTCTATCTTATAGTGTATGCCAAAAAAGATATTGACCCATCAAGATGGTATGGCTTTGAAAGAGTAATTCAGCCCCTAGGGTAAATAATGCACTTACCTTTGTACCTGTAAATATTGTCTGTATTTATTATTCATAGCCATTTGGGGCCCTTAAGTAACAAATATGTACAATACATATTTTATCACTTTATAAAATCACATCCATCCTCTCATCTCCTTCCACTTCCTTTGATTATCATGAGTCTCATTCATCAGACTCCTTAGGTCGTAGGTGCTGAGACTTCCCATCAAAGACGTTCATTCATTCACTCATGCAATCATTCATTTTTTAATTTAATAAACACATATTGGGCACTTGGTTGATAGTAGTCACTAGGGAGCCAAAGATGCTCTTGCCTTAGGTGTTCAGGGTTTGGTTTGTATGAGTAGCAAAGAGAGGAGACAGGTGGGAGACAGGTAAACAGAAGACCACCTGCCTAGGGGAGTTAGGGAAGACGGTCTAGTGGAGAGAACAGTTCATTTAAAGAATGAGCAGGAGTTTGTCAGGTGAAGAAAGGTAGAACAAGAAGATACTGAGTTGCAGAAGACCAGGGATGGGATGAAGGTGGCTGGAACAGGGTGTGAGTGATGGGAGAGGAGCGTGTACGGCTAAAAAAATGGCTTAGGATCAGATTGATAAGGATTTTATTGTGAATGTGGCCTTTAAGCAAAGAGCTGAATGGCCAATTGGGTTTTTAGTAATTGTGATAGTATTATAAAGGTTAGATTGGAATGGGTAGAGACTCAGTTAACAGGACCATATAGGGGGAGGCTGAACTAGTCTAGGCAAGAGAAGTTGACACACGGCTGCTAAGAGGCAGAAGGAGGATTTAATGCAGATCTCCCTGGCTCCAAAGTCATGCTCTGTGGTTGGTCTCAACCCCTCCAACATACCTATAAATTTAGGAACCTTATCCAAACTCAGGTCTTTTTCTTTCTTGTTTTTCTTTTTCCATTTAGCTTCCATATAAACTTTAATCAGCATTGTGGATCTTAACTTTCCCCTTTTTTAGTTCATATTATCTCTTGTGTTTTCCTACTTAAGGACTTTGGCTGTTTCCCCACTTCTAATTATGGAATATCCCAGTGCTATCCAATATTTAGCAACTACAACCAGAAGTCTCTAGTTGATTCAACCAAGTCATTTTAAATGTATATCAAAGGTTATTTATTACATCATGTGGTTGTAGTTTTTATTGTAATACCTTTCAAATTATATAACGTAATTCACTAGAAAATTGGGCTTAAAATAAATAATGTAATGTAACAAAACTTTCAGGATTTGATAGAGAAATATAGTTTTTCATTGAAATTGCCCTCTCTTTTCTCTTACTTCTCCCAAAACTTCACCATTGATGGGGGAATAGATAAATGTCTGTTCAGTTTTAATAAAAATTATAAAGTATGTTTTGATGTTGAAATAGCATCCTCATTCTCTTTTAATATTTTAAATATTGTTAAAGTGACAGAATATATTCATAATTAGAAATCCTATTGTTTTGTATGTTTGCTAACAGCCATAAAAGGTTACCCTTTTCTCCTGATTCATTTGATTGGGGCAAATTCCTGGTTTAAAGCATCATCATTTTATAATTATATCATAATGAAAGGTATATACATATATAATGAATGTGGAAATTAACTCTGATATTTTAAAAATTTACATTGCAATGTTTACATTTCATATATGAAGAAGAAGAATATCTATGTTCTTTCTTAAGAAAGAAAAATCATTAATTCTACTTTTGACAGAAATTACTATAATTTATGGGCTTTTGGGCCTTTACTATGCAAGTTAACATAAAGTTTATCACTATAAATGCTAAATGAAGGGTATGCCTTTTATTTTCTTCCTTTGTAGTTAAGAGACTATGATAGTATAGAGAAGTGAAAATATATCAAACATACAGTAGAATTTTGTTAACATGCAGAAATATTTAGGGACAAACTAAGTCTCAGTATGGGGTGCATGACCACAAATTGTATTGAAGGTATACATAAATTAAAGGTATATATATTTTAAATCAATCTGGGCTCTTCTTATATCTATCTGTGTTTATTTCATTACAACCATAAAGGTTGAACCTTTTCTCCTCATTTGTTTGATGATACAGATATAGCATTCTCTATACCAGTAGATAGTCTTTGAACATCTACTAAGTATTATTAATGCAGGACAACATAAAACATTGGCTTGGAGGAATGGGCCCAAAGTAGCCATAAAACAAAGTGATATGTGGGAGCTGCCTCACTGATGCAAGGGTAAAGTGAGGGCTGATGAGACTGGAAGGGATAGATCTGAAGCTTTTAGGTCCATAGTCAGGAATTTGGTATTTCCTGTCTAAGAAACAGTTAATGTTTCTAAGTATTGAAGGTAAGCATATGACATAACAAACTCAGATTGGGTGTTGGAAAGATCATGTTAACAGCTGTCAGAAAAGGATTTGGAGGAGTTTAAGACTGGAAGCAAGACTCTTTCTGAGCCTGAGTTGCAGAGAGTCCAGTGAGCTAAGGCAGAGGTTGTTTATTGTGTTAAGCTCATAAAGGAGGGAGCCATGGGTTATTTTGGATGTTTTCACCTCCTTCATAGCACCATTCATTCTCTAATTACTATAGAAAGTGCTAATATCTCTAAGGATATTAAACATTCTTTGTGTAATGTTTATCATAACAATAGCTGTGTGTTATGATATCCTTACAGACCATGTCAGACTTATCTGAATTTCAATTTTAGAGGACAACAGTGGAAGTAGCCAAAAAAGGCAAAATAGAATGTAAATTCACATCTACAAAAATGCCTGTAATTTATCTATTCTTTTTTCACAACTACCTTATACTACTTTATTTTTTAATCAAGTTCATGTCTATGATGGAAAATGTGTATACAGAACCACTTGATTTTTATGCTTGTACAGTTATTCTAAAGAAAAAAGATTTTGGAAATACCTAAATTTTCCTGTCTTTAGATTGTAATAGCCAAACTTTTTAATTCTAACTAAGGTGCTTCCCAGTCACTATTTTCATTTAAAATAGTAATAATTTGATATTTTCTCACACTGTAATTCAAAATACCAGAAATATATTTCACGTGGCTAAATTAGCATTGGAAACGATTTCTGTGAGCTGTATAAATAAAAAGTTCTTGTATCTCTGATTGAGAAGATAGAGCAATTTGCTCATCAGTTTGATAAAGTGGAAGGGTTTAGTACTGAGGGGCATGTTTTCCTCTTTCCTACTCATTAGCATTAACACTTAGAGAATAACATGAGTTATTCTTAAACATAAGTAACAGATATTATCAAACATGGCTGAACATATTGCATGTCTTTGTTTTGTAGCCATTTGTACCAAGTTAGTGTTCTTGTTAAGAACACTGGAAAGCAACTTTGTTTATGCAGAAGAGGAATTTATTGGGAGAATATAAGCTATCAGATAGCATTGATGGGAGGTGGTAGCCATTTCTTCATTCTTAACAGGCATCCAAGATGATTCTGACATAGATGTTTCTTGAAATATACTTTGAGAAACTCCTTTCTAGAAGATAGTGGAAATGGTTGAAATCACAAAGTTTTGTGATCAGACTTATGTTCAGGTCCCAGCTTTTACCCCTCATTGGTTGTATGACCCTAAGTAACTTTGTTAATTTGTTTTTTTTTTCCATTAATAATGGAGGTATAAAATATACTTTCTGTCTCCTAGATATCAATAAATGAGATATACTATATTAAGTTACTAGCACATAGAAGAAGCTCAGTAAATGTGAGTTGTCTTTCTGGCAGCTTAAAAACCCCAGAATACAGCTATAAACTAAAAGCTTGTGAGAAAGTCAAAGAAAATAGCTGCCATTAACCTCATGAATTTTCTTTTGTAGGAGATCAGGACCAACTGCTTTTTGCCTTGAACCTACTGAATTAGAATTGTGAAAATTAACTTACTGATTTAATAGATTTCATTATCTAGTTTCTTCTGCCAACGTCAGTTCTGTAGACATTAAATTTGAACAGCATAATAAGGGCAAGGTTAAAGTATGAAATAGAAGCCAGAGGAAATTTAATAGAGGAACAAACACCTCAGAAACACTGAGGGCATAATATAAGAAATAATACTCAAAATTATACTACTAAATCATCAAGAAAACATTAAAATATGTTTGGAAGACATTGTTTGAGAGGTCAGGGAAGTGTATCTTTTCAGAGATGTCCATCATAATGACTAACGTTTCTTAAAGTATTAGCACTTAAAAGAATAAGTTTTGGCTATTTTGGAAATTCACTTGATAAAACACTTCATTGGTCTTTCACAATTCTGGGTAAATGAACTTAGATGGTCTTATGTCCCATTTGATTGACATGTTACTATCTTTAACAATCAGTCTCATGTCAACAGATATCATTGTAACTTTCCCAGAAGGCACTGTGAAATTAACCTCTATATAATCTTAAAAATTGCAGATTGCCATATATTTCTAAATTTTCTCCTGTTTCTCTGTCCAAAAAAAAAAGCTAAAGCGAGGGAGATGAGCAAGGTTTTATCTCAGCCATTTCTGCCCATTTCATGTCTTGGACTTTCTATTCCATATTGGCTAATTGGAAATATGGCCACTTTACGATTATGGATTTGCAAAAGTTACAGAGAAAAAGTTGTGAAAGTACTTTAGAGGCATGCAGCTAGGTGAATGAACCTTGAGGACAGTATGTTGAATGAAATGCCAGAAACAAAAAGACAAATATTATCATACCTCACTCATGTAGACTGACTATACTATATAAACTTGGAGAATTGAAGTTGAAAGCATGGGTTTTCAGGTTGGGGCCTATTGTAAAGTGTCCTGGACTGTTATAAGCTCTTATAGCAGTCACAAATGTTCAGGAATTGTAATTGTTATATCTAAATTCTGAGATACTGAACTATTTGCGTATAACCTGGTTGTTCCCTGAAATTCCAGGTATTTATGTGACTCCTGAGACTCAGAGTTAGAGCCCTGAAGCTATGAAAGTCAGTATTTCCCCATACAGCATCTGCAAAAAGATTGAAAAAGTGATCAGACTTCGACTAAAGATATGAATGAAGCTGATCTGGATAGGACTAAGATAAGTCAAAATACAGAGTAAAGAATGATATGGTCCATATTCAAAACTTCAACTTCTGTGTGAAACCAAAGGCAGAGATGTTTATTTGGTGCAAAATTTATATTTTGGGTTGTACATTACCTAATTTAACTTGTATGGTCAGTTTATTTGAGCACCATAATTACATGGACTGTTGATTAGGGTATAAGATCTTGTTGGTTAGTGTGAAACCCCAATATATCCCCGAGTAATTTGGGTAGGGAATACAAAAATATTTGCTAACTTCCCTTGGGGGACTGGGGAGAAAGGAGGGAATACTAAACTTCTCCATCTGAGGAATTCCTGATAATATCACAAGCAATAGAAACAGCCAATCCTATTGATTGAGCACTCAATGTTGGGTTTTAACCCTATGAAGCTTATTCTTGCAAAGGAGAAGCTAAGCTTACTTATAATTATGCCTAAGAGTCACCCCCAGAGAACCTCTTTTGTTGCTCAGATGTAGCCTCTCTCTCTAAGCCAAATCGGCAGGTGAATTATCTGCTTTCCCCACTACATGGTATGTGACTCCCGGGGGTATAAATCTCCCTGGCAACATGGGACAGGACTCCTGGATAAGCCAGGACCCAGCATCGTGGGTTTGAAAAAGTCTTCTTGACCAAAAGGGGGAAGACAGAAATGAGGCAAAATAAACTTTCAGTGGCTGAGAGATCTCAAACAGAGTCAAGAGGTTATCCTGGAGGTTATTCTTATGCATTTTATAGATACCCCTTTTTAGTTAATGGTGTATTGGAGTGGCTAAGGGAAGTACCTGAAACTGTTGAACTATATTCCAGTAATCTTAATTCTTGAAGGCAGTTGTATAACTATATAGCTTTTACAGTGTGGCTGTGCAATTGTAAAAACCTTGTGTCTGATCATCCCTTTATCCAGGGTATGGACAAATAAGTAAAAAAAATAAGGATAAATAAATAAATAATGGGGGTAAAAGAAATTAGGTAGATTGCAATACTAGTGGTCAGTGAGAGGGAGGGGTAAGGCATATGAGATGTATGAGTTTTCTTTTTTCTTTTTATTTCTTTTTCTGGCGTGATATGGATGTTCTAAGAATGATCATGGTAATGAATACACAGCTCTGTGATATTGTGAGCCATTGATTGTATACTTTGGATGTACTGTATGTGTTTAAAGACATCTCAATAAGAATATATATTTTTTAAGTATTATTATAGCCTCTTTAAGTCTTAAATATTTAGAGAAGTCTGAGCCCAACCTTTCTGGTCCCACCTATCTGCCTGACCTGGATATTTATGTGATTCCTTGTCCTCAAATACCAATCAGCCAAATAGGTCTAGGTGTTCGTTTCTATTTATTGTTTTACTTGATTAAACACCACCTTTTGTTCTGCAGGCTTAGGTCTTCCACACACTGAAGTTTTCTTCTGTTAAATCTTTAATTATTGACACTGGTTTTGTTGTTGTTATTACTCTTCTTCCTGAATACCAATTTTTCTTATGGGGTATCTTTGTCTGTTTTCCATATCCATCATAGTCCCCTTTGCTCCCTGTATTTGTTTCTAGGGCTGTGGTAATAAAGTACCACAAACTAGGTTTCTTAATCCGTCTTAGTTCTGGAGACTAGAGGTCTAAAATCAAGGTGTTGGCAGGGCCATGCTTCCCTATAGGGTAGAATTTTCCTTGCTTCTTCCTATTTCTGGTAGCTCCTGGAAATCCTTGGCATTACTTGGCTTGTTGCTCCACCACTTCAATCTCTGCCCCACCTCCACAAGGCCTTCTTTCCTGTGTATGTGTCTCTTTCTGTGTCCTCTGTCTTAGAACATCAGTGATTTGGATTAGGGCTCACCCTAACCCAGTATGATATCATTTAAGTTGGTTACATTTGCAAAGACCCTATATCAAAATAAGGTCATATTCACACAGATACCAGGGTTAGGACTTGACAGTGTCCTTTTATTATTGTTGTCTGGCTATGTATAGGGTACTTTATTGATAGTACATGACAAGTTAGGGCTCTCTGAGCCCCTCACCTTCTTCTTGGGTTCTGGGATGGAAGCTGTTGAGGAAGGGTGATTCTCTGTGTAGGGGGATGAGTTGGGGCATACACTCCCCAGCAGCTGACTGCTTTTCTCTTCCTTACATGTCATTGCTGGGGCTTTTGGTCCAGGGGCTTTTGCTCCTTGGAGGCCATATGGACTATAAGGTCCACCACCCTGTAGTTGTAGCCAAACTCATTGCCATACCAGGAAATAAGCTCGATAAAGTTGTTGTTGAGGACAGTGCCAACCTTGGCATCAAAGGTGAAAAAGTGGGTGTCACTGTTAAAGTCAGGAGACAACCTGTTCTTTTCTGTCTCCACTGACACCTGCTTCACCACCTCCTTGATGTCATTGATTTGGTTACTTTTTCCAGATGGCAGGTCAGATCCATGTTGCACACATTGGGGTGGGGATGCAGAAGGCCATGGCAGTGAGCTCCCCATCCAGCTCTGGTTTGACCTTTCCCACCACCTTGGCAGTGCAGATAGAGGCAGGGATGATGTTCTGAGGGCAGCCCCTCGGTTTTCATACCATATTTTTCTGGAGGGGCCATCCACAGTCTTCTGGGTGATAGTGTGAACTGTGTCATGAGTCCCTCCATGATGCCAAAGTTGTCATGAATGACTTTGGCCATGGGGCAAGGCAGTTGGTGGTACAGGAAGCATTGCTGCTGATCTTAAGAGAGTTGTCATACTTCTCATGGTTCATGTGTATCCCAAACATGGGAGCATTGGTTGAAGGGGCAGAGATGATGCCTCTTTTGGTGCCACCCTTCAAGTGAGCCCCAGCCTTCTCCAGGGTTGTGAAGACATTGTTTTGTTTTGTTTTTTAAGTGTTTTTAGGCTTTGAGTTTTAAGAGATAAAAGATAACTCTGGCTAACGGGAGTTATAAATAAAGGCATGAATGAGGTACAGTGATGGGCTCTGCTCAAGACTTGCCATTAGACCATTTAGCAGACATGTAAAGAAAGGGAGGCATGCTTAGAGGGTAAGTTGGTAAGGGAGAAGTGCCTGATTCTGAAACCAGTGGACTCCACAACATATTCAGCACCTGTGTCTGATTTGATGTTGGCAGGATCTTGCTCCTAGAAGATAGTGATGGGACTTCCATTGATGACAAGCTTCCCATCCCAGCCTTGATGGTGCTTTTGAAGTTGTCATAGGTGGAATCATACTGAAACTTGTAGACCATGTAGTTGAGGGCAGTGAAGGGGACATTGATGGTAATAACCTTCAATTTGCCAGAGTTTATAGCAGCCTGGTGACCAGGTACCCAATATGGCCAAATCCATTTATTCCGACCTTCACCAGTGTGTCTCAGGGTTGTGGCTGGCACTGCATGAAAAGATGCAGCTGTCTATAGAATGGGAAGGAACAGAGAACCTTAAAAATATCTTTTCAAGAGATACAGTTCAACCCACTACATCTCCCTACCCCTTCTTGTTTTTTTCATCTACCAAGGAAGATTTTGTTGTTGTTGTTGTTTTTGACATGGACAGGCACTGGAAATTGAACCCGGGTCTCTGGCATGGCAGACAAGAATTTTGCCACCAAGGAAGTTTTTTGGAGTATAAATAGTGTGGTAATAAAACGTACCTATCAGCACTGCCAAGGTGGTGGGAAAGGTCAAACCAGAGCTGGATGGGGAGCTCACTGCCATGGCCTTCTGCATCCCCACCCCCAATGTGCACACCATGGATTAGACAAGAATTTTGCCACCAAGGAAGTTTTTTGAAGTATATCACTGATCTAACTTTCAAAAATTGTTGATTCTACTTTTACCACTTCTAAAACAGAATTTGTTTTGCAATTTTATCAACTTATACAATACTTTTTTCCTCATTTTCCAGATCCATATTTATTTCTACCTGTCTCCGTCATTTCCCTTTGTATTTCATCTATCTTTTTCACAATTTGTTGTTTAGACTTTTATAAAAGATGCAAAACAATTGTCTGAAGTTCACTTTTGGTTCTTGTAGCTTGCTTTTCCTTTCTACATCTCAAGTGCTATTGCATTATATAATGTGTTCATGGCATCTGTATATGTTTGTTTGCTTTTCCCCTTTACTTATCCTTGAACAAGGGGCATGTGTGTTTCATCTGGGATGCTTGCTTATAAATTAGACTAGTGGCTTCTCTGTGGTTCTCATTAGAGGCTATTCACGTGTTCTCCTTAGACCTAGATGATCTCATACATTGCCTCTTAGCATATTTCTGAGGGTTTTGTTTAATGCAAATCTGCTAGCATGAGGAAGAATCACCTAATTTTGCTAGCCGCCTGTTTTATTCTTAGATAATCTAATACAGGAAAGTATTCCACCCCCTGCAGCTCTTCCAGACTCAGAGTCTTTGTAGTGCTGATTTCAAATCTCCAAATCTAGAGTCCCATTCCTTATGCATTTCTACCCCTACTCATGTTATGTTGCTAAAAATTTTAGAGCCAGACTGGAAGTAGAAAACATGATCTTTAGGTCAAATAGTCCTAATGAATGGAGTAGGAGTGATTAAGCCCTTGTGCAGCAAAGGAGTGACTTTCCTCCATCTTGCCCTTGAAAATCCGGTTTCTTCTGGGGAACTTAAAGACTTCTCTCAACAGTGTCCTATATAGCTTTGGCATTTTGTCTCTGACCACATCAACATTTTGTAGTGAAAATTCCTTTTGCAGTCTAATAGATCATTCAATGACCAATATTCCTGGAGCACTCAAATTTGTATTGTGTTGTGTGTATGTATATGTGCATGTCATGAGAAGGTGAGAATGGTCTGATAGGGTCTTACTGGCTTTTGTCCCAGTATGTCTGAATGCTGTCTGGCTTAAGTGTTCAATATAAATTTGTTGAATGTAAAATAGTCCTGGGAGTACCAGTTCTATAAAATGTAGAGTTCCACGGATAAATAATTCTGGGAAATGCTGCATACTGAATCCTTCTTTTAGAAATTCAGTCAGTATGTAAATATATTTAGGGCCCCAAGAAGGCTTGGACTAACAAAACCTGCTTAACTTTAACTCAGCATTTCCCAACCTTATTTGATCGCAGAAATCGATTAGTCACGCGTGAAATACACTTTGGGAAATGCTGCTCTCAGTTTTAAAGTATACTTTTTCTGAACCTCATTAGATAATTGTAAAGTAAACTTCAAATTTTAGATTTGAAAAGAAATTAAAGAATTATAAAATATGACTAAATATAATAGATTTCTACTTTGTCAGAAATTTCTAACTCAGTTTTTTCTCATTTTTTTTCATCTTATTTGGAATAAGATATAAACTTCCATGATCTTTTAAAAATGTACGATATTTCAGGCATTAAATTGGTATATTTAAGAAAAGAAGATATATATTTTATTGGTACACTGAGCAGAGAGCCTGTTTCCCCATGGTATGGAAACATCTCTATATTTTCCCTTGAGCTCAGTAAAAGAGTCAGTATGTCCTTACTCATGATTTTAATTGTGTGTTAATCGTGTGTTAATCTAGGAAATAAACCTACAGCTTTGCAGCTCTTCTGTCAAAATGATGTAACTTGGGTAAAGTAGGAAAGCTGACTAATTTTATTTTCACTTTCAGAGTATTAAATCCTTTGCTCCATCCCTTCTTTATTTGTCTTTAAAATAATCTGACTAATGCTCAAGTCTATCTTTTCTTTTCACTCTTCATCATATGGAATTTAAATATGCTTCATTAAAAGTTCAACTGCTCCTTGACTGGTTAAGGAGCTTATTTATTTATTGCAACTAATGCCTCTAAACTTGTTTTACCACTTTTCTCCATCAAAATAGTTTGTTTTCCCCTCACTTCATTTTATAATTAGTATTTTTGCTTTATTTTTCTTTTTAAATTTAGAGTTAGATTCTTACCAATTTAGGAGATTAAAAAAAAAGATTTGGAGAAGAAGGGCTTGGTGAGGGGAGATAATGGTAAATATAGCCCAGCAAGTTTTCAATTAGACATGGTTTTCTACTGATTTATTAAATACTGCTTTCTTAACAGGAACACCATCTGCAAAGACCCCTTCTTTTTGTTCCCTAAAGCATCTTTTCTTATAGACACTGTTGTTCCAAATACTTCATAATTCTAAAGTTAAAAGTAATATCTAGAAATTCTATTTAAACATATTACTAATGCAAATATGACCAAAAAAATACCCGTATCAAGAATTGACAAAGAAAATCTAAATAAAAGATAATCCACTGGGCATATATAGCCACTGTAGTAAGTGAAATTCTAACTTTGGTTTTATCTTTGACAGACAAACAACAGAAAGGTGAATTTGCGATAGATGGCTACAATGTCAGAATGAATAACACCCTTAGGAAGGATGGGAAGAAAGATTGCTGTTTTGAAATCTCTGCTCCTGATAAGCGTGTCTATCAGGTTGGAGTTTTATGTTGCCTTGAAATTAAGTTGATAAAATGTTCTGTTTCATTTATAGAGACATTAGCATTTTGTTAAAAACAACTCTCTTTGACATTTTAATAATAATAATATATTGATTTTTATACACTGAGCATTCATGTAAGAGAAAATACATTTTTACAAAATTTCGGATTAGTCTAGTGATATCTTCTTATAAAAGAACAAATGAATATGTCACTTCAAATGTTGCATTTTTTAATCTATTTTAATAGAACTGTGATTTCCTGAAAGAATTACATAGCAGAAAGAGTAAAATTATCAAAAGAAAAATTTCAGAGAGTTAATGCATGTTGTATTGCTTAGGGGTATGGGAGAAAATGAAGGTAAAGGCATGTATTGGCTCTGCAATTCAGGAGCTATCAACTAGGCATCAATATGGAATGTATGTTTAATAAGTTAAAATATCTGAGATTGCAGTTGAAAGCCAGTTAATTAAGTTGTCAAGTAGTGTGTTGAAATCTGACAAGAACATTTTTAAGAAAACTGTACCCAGCAGTCTAAAGAAATTCATGGGTGTCTTCTAATTGTCAAGGGCAAATTTTGTTCATCAGTTCTGTCTTTGACATTGATGAAGAGAAGCAGCTTTTTTCGCTGCACAGCTGCCAGCTGCTGATCAGAGTTTCAAATCCATCATCCTCTGCTTCAATTACATAAATTTGTCAAAATTAACTGTACATTATAAGAAGCATCCTTGCAAGAAAAGTAGCACTAGGCATGAAAAGAATTACTAATGGTCTTAAAGAAATGATAAGAATGAGACATACCTTCCATTTCTACTACAGTGTTTTTTGTTTCTTTTTATTAGTTTACAGCTGCTTCTCCCAAAGATGCCGAGGAATGGGTACAGCAGCTCAAATTTGTATTACAAGGTAAGAGAAATCGATTAAAGAAGTTGTCACAGTCTTTAAATTTGGAATGACTGAGTGATTTGCATTTTTATATACAAAAGCTTATTGACTTCTGTGGGCATAACCAAGGGAATATAGCTTATTGTATTCTTTTATTAAAGCAGACTGTTCACCTGAGTTTACAAAAGCATCTTTTAAATATGAAATTCACATATAAATAAATTATTTTAAGTGTTTTAAAGATTTAGTCCAATAATAATATTGTGATTTGTAGGACTGCATTAATTTGGAAATACGGTTTTAAAAATCTTTTAAAATTTACTTTATGAAACATATTTTGTAGATATGGAATCTGATATTATTCCTGAGGATGATGATGAAAGAGGAGAATTATATGATGATGTTGATCATCCTCTACCAATGAGCAGTCCACCAACAATCGGTCAACCAATAGATGATGAAATATATGAAGAACTTCCAGGTATCTATTTTCTGGTGATTCACTTAAGTATTTTTAGTGTCTTTTTCTTTTTTAAGGTCATATGTCATCAAGTTGACAACTTGAGTGAAAAAATGGTGAGCTATTAAGAACAAGGACAAAGAAAATCTTCAAAACTATTTTATGAAACAGGTTCTGCTTGAGATATTTCAAGTGAGTTGGATGTACATTTATGAAAAGTGAATGGAACATTCATATTGAAGCAGATACAGTCATAATCTCTTGGGACTTTTGGCTCATTAGCATTGTTTATGCTACATAATTTTTTAATTAAAAAATTGACTTGCCTTACAGTTTTTTCCACCAGCTCACACATCATTTTTTATTTGTACATCTTGGAACTTCCATTAACCAAAAGTCCTATTCATACCCCATATGTCATCAACTTCTGTCTTACGTGTTCCTCCTCACTGTAGTGCATTGCATTGTCTTAGAGCAGTGTTTTTGAGTATTTATAACAAAGGACTTTTGAGACTTGATGTTTTCTTATTTGATAATTTACTATCACTATGAAATCAGAAAGCGTTCTTTATTCTAAAATTTCAGGCATGGTTTGGTGTTTACAAGCCTCGGAATCTGTTATTTAAAATAAAATTATTAGCTACTTGTAGTTTTAGAGATTCAATTAAAACAGAAAGATAAGCATCTGAAATTTAGGAGGCAAATGAAATAGGGGGAAAAGAAGTGTAACTAATAAATTATCAGTGTTTGAGAAGGTTCAAATAGAGTCAGGAGGCTACTCTGGAGGTTGCTCTTATGCAAGCTTCAGTTAGACATTCTACCAACCATAACTTGCCGAGCCCCAACCAAAACCATTCCAGCCAATCCTAAAGAACCCCTAGAGCATTATATAAGATCCTACAAAGGTTCCATGTATTAGGGTAACTTTCCAGAAACATACAACCTCCACATGTGTTGCTGGACCAGATAAATCCTGAAATCTAGAGGGCCTGGGCTCTTCAGAACATCAGCTAGTTCCATCTCTCTACCCCATATATTGAAAGAACCTTCCAATATGAAAAAGTTAGAATGGCCATAGTCCAAATACCCCCAAAGAGTGGGACAGAAAGATCAAAGGTGATAGTGAAGTTATACAGAAATGGTAGGTGTTAACAAACAAATATAATTGCTGAATCATTAAATTGATATTTCTTTTAGTCACCAGTATCTTAGAGCAGCTAGAAGTAAAAGCCTAAAATTGTGGAATTGTAACCCATACCAAACTCTGAAATCTGTTCTACAACTAATTGTTGCACTGTGCTTTGAAATTTATTGCTCTTTTGTATGTATGTTATTTTTCACAAAAAAGAAAAAAAAGTCAATTGTGATGATAAAAAAATATTTTTTCCTTCTAGCCTCCTATATTCTGAAGCAGCTAGAAGGAAAAATCTGAGCTAATGGTATGGTAGCCCATGACAGACTCTGGAATCTGTCCTGTAACTACCTGTTGAAGAGTGCTTTGAAAACTATTGCTTTTTTCTTTCTTTGTTTTGTATAGACATTATACTATACAATTTAAAAAGTTAAAAAAAAATATTGGGGATAGCTGATGCTATAGCAGGTGCCATTTCTTATGGCAAGCTAGAAAGGAAGGAGCTATAAACATAGCTCCACTAAAATAACAAAAATATACAGACTACTCCTCCCCAAATTATACTGCTATACTAATTATCTTCTAGAATAGTAAAAGGCAATACAGAAGACATATTTTGAGTATTTTTCCTCCTTTTGGTCAGGATGGAATTGTTGATTCTATAGTGCTAGGGTCATACTCATCCCTGGGAGTCATCTCCCACACCACCAGGGAGACTTTCACCCCTAGATGTCATGTCCCACATAGGGGGGTCAGCATTGATTTCACTTGCAGAGTTGGACTTAGAGAGAGTGAAGCCACATCTGAGCAACAAAAGAGGTCCTCCAGAAGGAACTCTTAGGCATGCCTATAGGTACTCTAAGCTTCTCCGCTACCTACATAAACTTCACTAGAGTAAACATCAAGACCCTAATATTCTTTGACTATTTGTATTTAGTCACTTTGTATCAATATCAGTACAATTGTTTTAGTCTTTAAAATGTTCAGAAGACCAGGTACAAATGTACAATGCTAATACAAAGAGTTAATAATAGAGTAGTAAGTGGGGGAAATATCTACTGCAAGCTATGGACTATAGTTAACAATAATATCTTAAAATTCTTTCATCAACAGTAACTGGTGTACCACACTCATATTAGTGGTCAGTAATAGGGGAAGATAAGGAATATTGGGTGTTTTATGTTTCCTTTTTGTGTGTGTCTATCTGATAATTTCCTTTTTGGAGTAATGAAAATGGTCTAAAAGTGAGTGTGATGATGATTGCACAACTAAGTGGCGATATTGTGAGATATTGATTGTATAATTTGAATATTGTTCTAGTTTGCTAGCTGCTGGAATGCAACATACCAGAGATGGATTGGCTTTTAATAAAAGAGGATTTATTTCATTAGTTCTTCAGAGGAAAGG
>PVIY010047567.1:0-17789 GCA_004026745.1 Myrmecophaga tridactyla | reverse complement strand
AAGGAAGGAAGGAAGGAAGGAAGGAAGGAAGGAAGGAAAGAAAGAAAGAAAGAAAGAAAGAAAGAAAGAAAGAAAGAAAGAAAGAAAGAAAGAAAGAAAGAAAGAAAGAAAGAAAGAAAGAAAGAGGCTACAAATAAAAATCAGAAATGAAAAGAGGAATATTACTACTGACCTTGCTGGAATAAAAATGACTATAAGAGGATACTATGAGCAACTATATGCCAATAAAGTAGATAACCTAAATGAAATGGACAAATTCTCAGAAACATAAACTACCCTACAGTCACTCAAAAAGAAACAGAAGATCTCAGCAAACTAGTAATGAGATTGAATCAATAATCAAAAACCTCCCAACAAAGAAAAGCCCAGGACCAGATGGCTTCACAGATGAATTCTACCAGTCATTCCAAGAATTAAAAACAATCCTGCTAAAAATAAAAATAAAAAAATCCTGCTCAAACTCTTCCAAAAAATTGAAGAGGAAGGAACACTACCTAACTCAATCTATGAAGCCAACATCACCTCAAAACCAAAGCCAGACAAAAATACACAAGAAAAAAATTACAGACCAATTTCTCCAATGACTATAAATGCAAAATCCTTAACAAAATAATAGGCAAATCAAATCCAACAGCACAATAAAAGAATTATACACCATGATCAAGTGGGATCAGGTATGTAAGGGTGGTTCAACACAAGAAAATCAATTAATGTAACACACCATATTAACAAATCTAAGGAGAAGAATCACATAATCATCTTGATTGGCACAGAAATGGCAAATGACAAAATTCAGCATCTGTTCTTAATAAAAACCCTTTGAAATATGAGAATAGAAGGAAAGTTCAATATGATAAAAGGCATATATGAAAACCCACAGCTAACAGCATATTCAATGGTGAATGACTGAAAGCTTTCCCACTAAAATCTGAAATAAAACAAAAATGCTCACTATCACCATTGTTATTTACCATTGTGCTAGAAGTTCTAGCTGAGAAATTAGGCAAGAAAAAGATATAAAAGACAGCCAAATTGGAAAGGAAGAAGTAAAACTTTCACTATTGGCAGATGGACATTATCCTATATTTAGAAAGTCCCACAAATTCTACAACAAAGCTATTAGAGCTAATAAATGAGTTCTGCAAAGAAGCAAGATAAAAGATCAACATGCAAAAATCAGTAATGTTTTTATACAATAAGAAGGATAAACCTGAGGAGGAAATCAAGAAAAAAAATTCCTTTTACAACAGCAGCTAAAAGAATCAAATACCTAGGAAAAATTTAACCAAGGATGTAAAGGACCTATACACAGAAAACTACAAAACACTGCTAAAAGAAATATTAAAAGACCTAAATAAATGGAAGGACATTGTATCTTCAAGGATTGGAGGATGAAATATCATTAAGGTGTCAATTCTACCCAAATTGATTTCCAGATTCAACACAATCCCAATCAAAATTCCAACAGCTTACTTTGCAGAAATGAAACCACATCATCAAATTTATTTGGAAGGGCAAGGGGCCCCAAATAGTCAAAAACATCTTGAGAAAGAAAAACAAAGTTGGAGGACTCTCACTTCCTGACTTTAAAGCATATGACAAAGATACAATAGTCAAACAGCTTGTTACTGGCCTAAGGACAGATACATTGAACAATGGAATCAAATCGAGAGTTCAGAAATAGACCCCTTACATCTATGGTTAACTGATTTTTAACAAGGCAGCCAAGTCCACTCAACTGGGTCAGAAAAGTCTCTTCAATAAATGATGCTAGGAAAACTGGATATTAATAGCCAAAAGAATGAAAGAGGACCCATATTTCATAAGTTATACGAGAATTAACCCGAAATGGATCAAAGACCTAAATATTAGAGTTAGGACCATAAAACTGCTAGAAGAAAATGCAGGGATGCATCTTCAAAATCTTGTGGTAGGACAATGGATGGAGGTGGCCTAAGAGTAGAAAAACTGAGGAATGGAAGGGGTTGGAACTATGGCATATACATACAACGGACTACTTCACAGCCGCAAGAAGGAATGAAGTTGTGAGGCATGCAACTAGGTGAATGAATCTTAAGGACTACATGTTGAATGAAATGTCAGAAATAAAAAGACAAATATTATTATGCCTCACTCTTATGGCCTAACTATAATATAAAAACTCGGTGAATTGAAGTCAAGAGCATGGGTTATCAGGTTGTGGACTATTATAAAGGGTCCTAGATTGCAAGATCTTACAGCAGTCACATATATTCAGGAGTTATAATTGTTATTTCTGAATTCTGAGATACTGAGTTGTTTGTATATAATCCAGTTGTTCCCAGAAACTTCGGGTATTTATTTGACACCTGAAACTCAGAGTTAGAGTTCTGAAGCTATGAAAGTCAGCGGTACCCCAAACAGGAGCTATTTAAAAAGCTGAAAAGGGATCAGACTTTGACTAGAGATATGAAGGAAGATGATCTGGATAGGACTAAAGTAGATTAGAATATAGGGTAAAGGATGATATCATCCATATTTTAAAACTTCACCTTCTGTGTGAGACCAAAGGAAAAGATGTTTATCTGGTGCAAAACTAATCTACTTTAGTCCTGATCCTGATCCCTGACTTTCATAGCTTCAGCACCATTTGTTGAAGAGACTGTTCTGACCCAGTTGAGTGGACTTGGCTGCCTTGTCAAAAATCAATTTTGGGTAGCGCATTACCTAATTTAACTTGTATGGACAGTTTAGTTGAACAGCATAAGTACATGGAATCTTAAATAGGGCATGAGATTTTGTTGGTTTGTCCAGGTGAGTGTGACACCCCAATATTTCCTAGAGTAATTTGAGGACGGAACAAAGAAGTATTTGCAAAGTCCCATTGGGGCACTGGGGAGAAAGGAGGAAATATTCAACTTCCCCATTTGGAGAATTTCTGATATTCTCACAAGCAGTGGGGACAACCAAATTAATAGGTGAAGCCCTCGATCTTGGGGTTCATCCCTATGAAACTTATCCCTGTAAAGGATAGGCTAAGCCTACTTAAAATTATGCCTAAGAGTCAGCCCCAGAGAACCTCTTTTGCTGCTCAGATTTGGCCTCTCTCTCTCTAAGCTAACTTGGTAGGTGAACTCACATCCCTCCCCCTACATGGGACATTATTTCCAGGGGTGTAAATCTCCCTAGCAATGTGGGACAGAACTCCTGGAATTTGCTGGGACCCGGCATCAAGGGACTGACTGAGAAAGCCTTCTTGACCAAAAGGGGGAAAAGAGAAATGAGACAAAATAAAGTTTCAGTGGCTGAGAGATTTCAAACAGAGTCAAGAGGTTACCCTGGAGGTTATTCTTATGCATTATATAGATATCCCTTTTTAACTTATTGTGTAGTGGAGTTGCTGGAGGGAAGTACCTGAAACTGTTGAGTTGTGTTCCAATAGCCTTGATTCTTGAAGATGATTGTATAAAGATTTTTACAACAGTAAAATAATAACAATAATAATGGAGTATTGACTCCTGCTGCAATATAGATGATCCTCAAAAACATTATGTGAAGAAATTATGTGATAGAAGCCAGGTGATCAAAATGTTCCAAAATTATGATGCATGTTGCATAAATCCCCAAAATATTAATAACAACAAAAATGTACATTTTAAATTGATGAACATTATGGTACGAAAATCAATCTCAATAAAGCTGTTTCAAAAAATTTTAATTTGGGGATCTCCTCAAAACTGAATACTTTTGTGCTTCAAAGTTCTTTGTCAAGAAAGGAAAAAGGCAGCCTACTCAATGGGAGGAAATATTTGAAAACGAAATATCTGAAAATCATTTAATATACAGAATATATAAAGAAACCCTACAGCTCAACAATAAGGACAAACAACCCAATTAAAAAATGGGCAAAAGATTGAACAGACATTTTTCCAAAGAGAAAATGCAAACAGCTAATAAGCACATGAAAAGAGGCTCAACATCAGTAGTTATTAGGAAAATGAAAATCAAAACCACAATGAGATAAAAAACAAGATTGCTGAATCATTATATTGATATTTCTTTCAGTCTCCAGTATCTTAGAGCAACTAGAAGTAAAAACCTAAAATAGTTGAATTGTAACTCATACCAAACTCTAAAATCTGTTCTACAACTAATTGTTATGAAGTGCTTTTAAATTTATTGCTTTTTTGTATATATGTTATTTTTCACAAAAAAGAAAAATACTTCTTCTAGCCTCCAGTGTTCTGGAGCAGCTAGAAGGAAAATCTGAAATAGTGGACTGGTAACCCATAATAAACTCCAAAATCTGTTCTGTATCTACTTGTTGAAGTGTACTTTGAAAATCACTGGTTTTTCTTTCTTGTCTTTGTATATATGTTATATTTAACAATAAAAATGCTTAAAAAAAAAACATAATGAGATATCATTTCAAACCAACTAGAATGGCCATTATGAAAAAAAAAGATAACTGCAAGTGCAGGAGACGATATAGAGAATTAGGAACACTAGTCCCTGCTAATGGGAATGTAGTGTGGCACAGCTACTTTGGAAGGCAGTTTGGAGGTTCCTCAGAAGTTAAGTATAGAACTGCCATATAATCCAGCAATCCCATTACTAGGTATATACTTAAAAGTGCTGAAAGCAGGGACATAAACAGACATTTGCACACTGTTATTCATCACAGCATTATTCACAATTGCCAAAAGATGGAACCAACCCAAGTGTCCAATAACCAATGAATGGATAAACAAAATGTGGTATATACGTACAATGGAATATTATTCAGCCATAAAAAGGGATGTAGTCTCTCACCTGCCATGCGAGTGCATGCACTTCCCAAAACAAAGAAGCCCATATGCTTCCCAAAACAAACAAGCAAAGAAAGAAAGAAAAATCAGACAAACAAAAATTCAACAAATGGTGTTGTAACAAAGGACCACTCACATAGAAAACAATGCAATGTGATCCCTGCCATACAGCATACAAAAAAAAAAGGATGAAGTCCTGATACATGCAACAACATAGATGAAACTTGAAGACATCATGTTGAGTGAAATAAGTCATACACAAAGGGACAAATATTGTATGATCTCACTTTTTAAAGCAATTAGAATAAGCAAACTTACAGAGTCACAATCTAGAATATAGGCTACAGGGTTGGGGAGGGGCTTATTGGGAAGAGTAAAGACTTAAAATGTACAGGGTTCCTATTTGAAATGATGGAAATGTTTTGGTAATGGATGGTAACAATGGTAGCACAATATTATGAACGCAATTAACAGCAGTGAAATCTGAATATGATTGAAAAGGGAAATGTTAAATTATATATAGTATAACAGATTAAAAATTTAACCAAAAAATCCATGGAACTACACACCACAAACAGTGAAGCCTACGTTAAACAATGGACTTTAATTAATAGTACAGTTATCAAAATGTGCTATCATAAATCGCAACAAATGTTCCATACTAATGCAAGGTTCTGGTGTGGGGTGGTGTATGGAAATCCAACATTGTATGCATGATCGTTCTGTAAATCCACAACTTCTCTAACAAAGAAAAAAAAAAAGGATGAAATTTCAAAACTCCATATTTAAAAAGATAATGTATGGGCGGGCCACGGTGGCTCAGCAGACAGAGTTCTCGCCTGCCATGCCAGAGACCCAAGTTCGATTTCCAGCACCTGCCCATGCAAAAAAAAAAGAAAATGTAGTATAATGTCTTCTCCATGATCTGAAGCCAATCACTTTATGAAGTATATAATATGTTTGTTTGGTCTCCCTTTGCATTCCATTATTCTTATTTCTCAGTTTTCACTTCTTATATGGCTACCTGATTTCTATGATTCAGTTTTTGTTATACATAACATGAATATTTTGCTGTGTGGTGTTCAGATAAAATAGGTCCTATAAACAAATAAAATGCATTAACAAGCTATTTCACAAATGCTTTTCTTTCCCGTTTTCACATTATTAATCCCCACTCATACTCTGTCCTTCAGCTCAAGTCCTTTTCCTCTGGGAACACTTCCTTAAGATCCCTGACCAGGTCATATGTCCCCATCACAGTCTCTCATAGAACAGGCACCCCAGGTAACACCTTCTAAGGAGTTATCATTTATTGAAATAATACATGAATGGATCAATGAAGGAAGAATATATGACAGATTAATAATAGACTCATTCCAAAAGGCAGTAATGTGAGTCTCCAGATAGAGCTTGACCAGAAAACAGGTGTACTGCCTGGATTCAAATGCCATCTTAGCCGCTTAAAAGACGTGTGACCTTAGGCAAGTTATTTAGCTGCTCTGTGCCTCAGTTTCTGAATTTGTAAAATGGGCATAATGATGATGGAGACTTCATATGGTTCCCATGAGGATGATGTGAGTTAAAAATTGTTAAAGCTTTAGACCCTGGTAAGCCCTCTGTTCACGTTAGCTATTATATCAGTCCCTGAAAACATTTTTTTTTTTAATTTATATATTTCAGCCTATGGTACAAAGAATGAAGTGGTCTATCTCCTTCTCAAGCACATCTTAAGAAATGTAAATAATCTGGAAATAGAGTGTGGCAACTGTTCTTTATTTATTAGCCTTTAAAACTTAAATGCAAGAAAAAGCATTCTATTTGCAGTTATCTTAGCAACAGGGTGAGATTCATATTTCACTAAATGAAGTCCACAACCCATCCTAGTGTTTTGTTTCAAATGACTTTCCCAATAATTTTTTAACCAGAACAACTACGAAATAGTTGATGAAAGTACTAAGAATGACAAAAAGATGTTTAAATATTAAGAGGGAAGAACAAAGATTGTAGAAAACATATAACTTACATATCAAGCCTTAGAAAAGTGTGTTCGCACTGCCAGTTGTTTTGTTTTTGTTTTTCCATTTCTTGAAATACATATTGACTCCACTACTGTTTGCCCAAAAACTACGAAAGATGATGTCTCATGCCTCTCCACGGACAAAGGACAATTTACCTTTGCCCCAATATATGGCACCTTCCATTCCAATCCAGCTTACTTGTTCAGGGGTGAGCACGAGACCCAGGTGGCACAGTTCTACAGCTTTCCTAAACAACTCAGCCAGTCACCGATATCATTACTTCAAAATGCCATAGCTAGCAAAATATTAACAGGAGCTAAAGATTTAGAAGGTGGCAGACAAAGCAAATACACAGAAGGAAGGCTGACAGGTTGAACACCTTTCCATTTCAAAATCTAAGAGAAAGTTAAAACAATCGCCACACCTAAGCCAACTATGATTAAAGCAGACTTTGACACATCAAGGCACAAGCCGTCAACCAACTATATCAGGGCACTGGGGCAAAAGGGGTAAGATGGGGAAGGAAGGCGGGGTGAAGAAAATCCCAGGACCTCCGGGTCCCTGCAAGAAGAATTCGCAGGTGAATCTCCCTCTTCAGAAAACGCGATAACTTTTTTATCTAAAATACGTAGCTGAGGGCGGCTGCCGTGGCTCAGCAGGCAGAGCTCCGACCTGCCGTGCTGAAGGTCTGGAGTTCGATCCCTGGTGCCTCCTGCCCATATGCAAATTAAAAAAAAAAAAGAACAAACCATTAGGGGAAAAAAAAAAATAGACAAGTTGTCTATATTAAAAAATTAAAAAATTTAAAATACGTAGCTGACATCACCCAAGCCTTGAAGTCCTCGTGGAAGCCTGTGTGACCAACCCGCCCCAGCATGTCAGGCCCGGTTTCATGTTTTCCCTTTCACCAAAGCCCTTACGCCCCCCGAGAAATCCGAGTCCCCGCCCACTGAGGCCGCGGCTGGGCCTCAGAGCGGTCATCCTGCCTCCCCTAGACCAGGCTCCCGGGCAGGGCTCGTGTCGCACACAGCTGGACACCCAGCGCACAGTGAAACCGGGGCCCGAGCGCCGGTCGAGCCAACGTGGGAGGAAGAGAGGGGAGAGAGACATGCTCTGGTGGTTAATGCGCGCCCCAGCCCGCTGCCCACATCAAACTCCGAGCGCGCCATCCGCTCAACGCCACAGAGCACCCGGGTCCGAATTTCCAGCACGAGCCGCTGGCTCCTGGTTTGGGGCATCTGCTTGGAGACATCTAGCCATACCCAATTCCTTTACCTTACTGGGTACGAAACTGAGTCTTCCAGGGTCCGAGCCCGTGATCCAGCAGGGTCTCCGCACTCGAGTGCGAGACCACTTTTACCAGCAGCAAAGGGGCACCAACGCCCCCAGAACCTCACCACACGGTCGCGACAGGGGCCCCGAGGCGCGTCGCCTCAGCTCGGAGGGGGCGGTCCAGCCCCCACAGCGTCCCGGAGCGCGATCCCACAGGCATCCCCGCCCAGTGTCGTCCGCAGAAAGCCAGTGGCTCCCCCACGCCAGCCGCCCAGGCCAGGCCGGATGCTCACCTTGCTGTCGGAGAAGGGAGGACAACCTCCCAGAGCCCGCTCCCGGCGCCGCCTCCCCGGGATAGAGCCCGGTGTCTAATTCAAACTGCCCGCGGCCGCCACCCGTCCTCCACTCGTCCGCTTCCGGTCCCGATCGAACTCACCTCCGCGCTTATTGGTCAATGGAAGCGTCTGTCCGACCAATCCGCGTCCCCATAATCAGAACGGCCGCCCCTGATTGGTTCTTTTGGATGGATTTAAAAATCAAGACCTCATGATCTGAGGTGCCTGCAGTAAAATGAAAATATTTTTTTGTTGTTGCGGGAGGCGGGGACCGTGTGCGTTTGCTCAGGCTGCGGCTGTTTTAAGCCGCTATTTCGGCAAAAGCCTGTGTTTGGGCCTTGGATTAAGTGGGTGTGGTCTATCGCCTACAACCAGCGGGAGTGCTGTACGGTGCAAGTTTTTATGTATTGCACAGACGTATCTGTTTATCCAGTGCCGTTCGTAATTCTTTGAGGAAAATGTCATCCTCATTTTCTTTAAAAGTTAGCAAAGGCACCACAGAAGCTAAGTAACTTGAATTTGAATCTAGATATGTAGGATCTCGTTATAACTGTTGTCCACAACTGGTCATGTTTTGAAGAGAATATTCTGGACACTTGTGTGTAGAGTTTCCAGGGTAAAACATTGCAGCCAGAAGAATCTTCAAAACTGGGTGTAATCACTTCTTTTCATGAAACCCACTAGTTTTACATGTTTTATGTACATGTTTTATTTTCCTGTTCACCTCTGAATAAACTTCTGAAGGTAGGAACGAAAACAGTGAATTGTTTAATTAATTCACTGTATATATTGAATTAATATATCCCTGGCCATTTGCCGCTGACCCCCAAAAGCTTCCAAATTTTCCACACCATTCACTGTCTACCTTTCATTAGACTTTTCCTGCATAACCTAGGCTGCTCCTTACTTTTTCCCTCTTCTCACTGAAATTCTGCCCAACCCTCAGAATCCAATTCAGATGCTACTTCCTTCTAAAGCACCCTATCTGCACCCATCCTTTAGAATTAACTATTTCTGAGATTTTAGAAGGTGAAACCGCCATCTGGAGAAAGATCTTTTTCTCCAAGACACAAGGGAGCAGGAAGGAAGGGGAATTTTTGGTGGACACTGCCCATGATCACTGGTATATGGTAAATTTGGGGTTTGGACCAAATTCTATCTGACTCCAAACACCAATTACAATTCTATTGCTTCACTAGAGTAATTACTTGACTATTTTTAGCTGCCAAAGAAAAATGAACTGGAAAGACAGGAAATAGAGGATGTTCAAGATTGGCATAAGAAATTTGCATTTACTATTATTTCATTCACTTAGCATTGAGTGCCCACTGTATAGACAAGCTCTGTGCCACACTATTCTACAATAAACAAAAAAGAAATACACTCCATTCATGAACAAGGGAATCACATGATGGAGACTATTCTAGTAACTGTGCTATCTCTTTATCTTTTCAATTTCGTGGTTCCCTCCCCCTGACTCTATTTTTCCCAGTATTTTGGCAGTGGGAGGTAGGAAAGTTCCCATCCAACCAAATGAAGATGTCCTTTCAGAGTCCATTTTCTACTCTGTTCTTCTCTTTTTAAAACCACTCCCGAATTCCCACCTGCCATGCCAGAGACCCGGGTCCGATCCCTGGTGCCTGCCCTTGCAAAAATAAAAGAAAATAAAATAAGATAAAAAACACTCCCTCGGTGAGCCAGTCCGCTCTCTCTGAATCAGTGCTCTTGAGTCTTCCCATGTTTTCTTCCCCAGCTAATCTGCATGGTCCATCAATTATACCATTGTTTTGCTAGCATTCCTAGCAACCTTTTCTGTCTGCCCAAACCTGTGTGCATGCCTTTGTTCAAGAATCTTTGTTCAAGAAACTGCTCTCACTTTCCTGGCTCTTCCTGCTAGACCTGATCAAATCTTTCCTTTTAAAAATAAATGCTTTCTCAGTTCTAGATTCTCCTCCAGCTGTCACTGTATCTCTCTCCTCAGATTCCGTTTCCATTTTAGATTTGTTAAATAAATTTATATACACATTTATCCATTACTTTTTTCAAAAAAAAAAACATAAAAGTACTTTCTATAAATAAAAGACAATATAATCTATTATTTTAAGCAATGATTTTTCATTTTTCATATTAATGTTACAGATGTATCAGGGCTTAAAATTTTAATTATACACGTATCTGTCTAATTATGAGATTGTCCTTCCCAACTACAATGTCAATTCCATAAGGTAAGAATCCCATATGGGCTATTGGTATTGATGTTATTTTGATCTGTTTGGTTTGTCATTGCTCTTACTGTTAGGTGAATATATTTTTCCATTTTTTACTTGCAACATGTCTGTATCTATATATTTTTGAGGCCTCCCTTGCAAGCAGCAGTGGTTTTATTCTGTTTTTATCCATTCTAGCAATCTATATCTTTTTCAAATCAACTTTATTGAGATATAATTTACATAAAATAAAATGCATTTATTTTAATTGTGCAGTATACAGTTTCGATGTAGACACTTCTATAACCACCACCAACATCAAAATATAAACACTTTTCCACACCAAAAGATTCCTTTGTGCCCCTTCCAGTTACCCACCCCACCAGCTCCCAGACAACCACTAATCTTTTTTCTGTCAGCATATATTAAATATGACTTTTCTTATACTTTCATATATCTGGTATTATACGATATATACTATTTTGTGTTTGGCTTCTTTTACCTAGCACGTTTTCGGTGTTCATCCTGATATTGTGTAACTGTATTTATTTATTTCTCACTTCCAAGTTGTATTTCTGTCTTTGAATAGATATACAATTAGTTTATCCATGTTCTAGTTTGCTAGCTGCCAGAATGCAATATACCAGAAATGGAATGGCTTTTCAAAAGGGAAATTTAATAAGTTGCAAGTTTACAGTTCTAAGAACGAGAAAATGTCCCAATTAAAACAAGGCTATAGAAATGTCCAACCTAAGGCATCCAGGGAGAGATACCTTGGTTCAAGAAGGCCGATGAAGTTCAGGGTTTCTCTCTCAAGTGAGAAGGCACATGGCGAACACAGTCAGGGCTTCTCTTTATTCTGGAAAGGCACATGGTGAACACAGCACCATCTGCTAGCTTTCTCTCCTGGCTTCCTATTTCATGAAGCTCCCCGGGAGGTGTTTTCCTTCTTCATCTCCAAAAGTCACTGGCTGGTGGACTCTCTGATTCATGATTCTGTGGCGTTCCCAGCTACCAGAGGTGTGCCTAACCCATCAGCCTTTCTTGAGTGAAGGTAGCCGTTTGTTGGTGCCTTAATTTGGATACTTTCAGTTCCTTAGGCCTGTAAACTTGTAAGTTATTAAATTCCCCTTTGTAAAAACCATTCCAGTTCTGGTATATCACATTCTGGCAACTTGCAAAGTAACACACCTAGTGTTCTAGTCTGCTAGCAGCTGGAATGTGGTATACCAGGAAAGGAACGGCTTTAAAAAGGGGAGTATATTAAGTTGCAAATTTATAGTTGTAAGCCTGTGAAAACACCCAATATTAAAGCAAGGCTATAGAAATGTCCAGTCTAAAGCTTCCAGGGAAAGATATCTGAGTTCAAGAAGGCTTATAATGTTCAGGGTTTCTCTCTCAACTAGAAAGACTCATGATGAACATGATGAAGTCTGCTAGCTTCCTCACCAGGCTTCTTCTTTCATGAAGCTCCCCCAGTCACATTTTCCTTCTTCGTCTCCCAAGGTCACTAGATGTGTGGGCTCTGGTAGTTCTCATGGCTTGCGCGTGGCTCTCTCTTTCCAGCTTTTTCCAAAATGCTTCCTCTTTTAAAGGATTCCAGTAAAGTAATCAAGACCCACCTGAAATGGGTGGCGTCACATCTCCATCTAATTAAGGTTAATACCCACAATTAGGTGAGTCACATCTCCGTGGAGACAATCTAAACAAATTTCCAACATATAGTACTGTATGGGGATTAAAAGAAACAGTTGCTCCCACAAGACTGGATCAGGATTAAAACATGGCTTTTCTAGGGTGCATAATCCTTTCAAGCCAGCACACCTGCTAAACTATTTTATTATTTCTAGTTGCTTTTTTTTTTATAATTTCATTAGTTGTTTTTTGTTGTTGTTTGTTTGTTTGTTTGTTTGTTTTTTGGCATGGGTAGGCTCCAGGAATCATTAGTATTTTCTACATATATTATCTGTGAATCAACACAGGTTTACTTCCTCTATCCAAGGTTTAAGCTTTCTATTTATTTTTATTGCTTTATTCCACTATGAAGACCTCAAATAAAAAAATGTGATAAGAGTAGACATCTCTTTCTTCTTCCTGATTATAGAGAAAAGTATTCATTCTTTCACCATTAAGTATGATAAAGCTATAGGTTTTGGTAGATTTCCTTTATCAAAATTAAGAAACTTCTTTCTATACCTAGATTGTTGAGAGTTTTTAACATGATTGGGAATTCAGTTTGCCAAATGCTTTTTTTTTCTGCATTTACTGAGATAATCATATGATAGTTCTCATTTATTCAGTTAATTTGGAGATTACATTGTTAAATTTTCAAAGGCTGAAATAACACTGCATTACTATTATATGCCCCACTAGTCCATGGCACGTTAGCCTTTTTATATATTGATAGATTTGGTTTGCTAATATTTGTTGAAGATTTTTGCATACCTATGTATATGAAGGATATTGGTTCATAGATTTCCTTTCTTGCTACATCAATAAATATGATGATAGCTGGTTTGGTTTGAGTATTAGGTTAATGCTGGCCTCATAAAATAAGTTGGGGAATGTTTCCTCCTCATCCCTTTTCTGAAAGAGTTTGCTTAGGATTGGTATCATTTATTCCTTAAATGGTTGGGCCTGGATTTTTCTTTGTGGGAGTTTCAAAATTGATTAATACAGGGTTTTTCAGATTTTTATTTTTACTTTACTCAGTTTTGATCATTTGTTTCTTTCAAGGAATTTGTCTGTTTCCTATAGGTTTTCAAAATTATTGGCCCATGGTTTTTTCATAATTTTCCATGATTATCTTTTAATGGATATATGGTATGTAGTTTTGCTCCCTGTGAGGGTTTGAATTTGTCATGTACCCCAGAAAAGCCAAGTTCTTTAATCCTTATTCAATACTGCTGGGTGGGATCTTTCTGATTGTTTCCATGGAGATGTAACCCATCCAACTGTCGGGTGGTAACTTTTAATTAGATGGTTTCCATGGAGATTTGTCACCACCCATTTAAGATGGGGTTGCTTACTGGAGTCCTTTAAGATGGAACCACTTTGGAAAAAGCTTCAATGCCGACAAAGCCCACACAACCAGAAACCTTTGGAGACACAGAAGGAAAACATCCCCGGAAAAGCCATTGAACAAGCCTCAAGAGAAAACTAGCCAACATTGCCGTATGTCTTTCTAGCTGAGGGAATAACTGCAGATGTCATCAGCCTTCTTGAACCAAGGTATCTTTCCTTGGATGCCTTAGTTTAGACATTTTTATAGACTTGCCTTAATTTGGATATTTTCACAGCCTTAGAACTGTAAACTTGCAACTTAATAAATTCCCCCTATTTAAAAGCCATTCAGTTTCTGGTATATTGCATTTCCTACAAACTAAAACACTCCCTCTTTCACCCCCTAAGAAATTTGAAATTTATGTTCTCCTTTTCTCTCTTATTCTCACTCTCTCTTTCTCATCAGTCAAGCTTGAGTTTTATAAACTTCACTGATTTTTTTAAAGGAACCAATTTTTTATTTTATTGATGCTTCTTTTATATTTCAGTGATATGTGCTCATATATTTATTCTTACTTTCAATTTAAGTTTCTCTACTTTTACCAGCTTTTTAAAGTGTAAGCATAGATAATTGGTTTTAGACCCTTCTTCTTTCCTAATATAGGCATTAAAAACTTATATTAGTTTTAGCCAATCCCACAAATTTTTACTGTTGTCTTTTCACTTTCATTCAGTTCAAAATAGTTCCCAATTTATCTTATGATTTCTTATATGACCTCTAGGTAATTTAGAAGTGCATGAGAACATGACCTGTATTGTTCCAATTATTTTAAATTTATTAAGAATTATTTTATGACTCAACATATTGTCAAGTTTGGTGAGTGTTCCATATGCATTTGAAAGAATGTGTATTTTACAATTTGTGGATGAAATGTTCTATAAATATCAGTTACATCAATTTATCATCTTTTTGGTTATGGATTTTCTGTCCACTTGTTCTATCAATTACCGAAAGAGGAGTATTGAAATATCTAACTATAATTATGGATTTCTCTCTTTTGCTTTTTTGTCTGTCAGATTTTGCTTTATTTAATTTGAAAGTCTGTGTTTAGTTGTATACATAAGTTATTTTTCTTGGTTCTTTGACCGTTTTATCATTATTAAATGGGTCTTTAATCCTTGGTAACATCCTTTTTTCTGAAATTGACTTTCTCTAATATTAATATAGCCATACCAGTTCAAAATGAATTACCTTTTAAAGAAAATTATAAAACTAAGGAAGAAAATTAATGTTGTTAACTTACATAGTGACCATTTCTGGCAAACATCACTAGAAGTTTCCACTGATATTATTTTCTTTTTGCCTAAAGAAATTATTTTAACTGGAAAAAAAACACTCAGATTTTATTCATCTGAAAAAGATGTTCTTTTGCCCACATTTTTAAAAGTTATTTTTGCTAGCTATAGAATTCTAGATTGACAGTTCTTTAATTCTTTCTTTCTTATGGTGCTTTGAAGATGTCATTCCATTTTCCTCTGGCCTAAATATTCTCTGACAAGAAGTCTATATTTTTCTTATCTTTGTTCCTCCCTATATAATGTGTACTTTTGCTATAGCTGCTTTTAAGATTTTCTCTTATCCTTTTTTTTAATTATGATATGCATTGGTATGCTTTTATTTGTGTTTATCCTGCTTGAGGTTGCTTGAGTTTCTTAGAGTTGAACACCAAATTTGGACAATATTTTGCATTATTTGTTCAAGTGTTTGTTCTCCCCCAATCTTTCTCCTACTTATGGAACTCCTTTATATGTTTTCAGCCTACTTGATCTGGTTTCTTAGGTCACTGAGTGTTCTAGTTTGCTAGCTGCCAGAATGCAATATACCAGAAACAGAATGGCTTTTAAAAGGGGAATTTCATAAGTTGCTAGTTTACAGTTCTAAGGCTGAGAAAATGTACCAATTAAAACAAATCTATAGAAATGTCCACTCTAAGGCATTCAGGGAAAGACACCTTGGTTCAAGAAGGCCAATGAAGTTCACCAGAGAAGGCACATGGTGAACACAGTCATGGTTTCTCTCTCATCTAGAAAGGCACATGGTGAACACAGCATCATCTGCTAGCTTTCCCTCCTGGCTTCCTGTTTCATGAAGCTCCCCGGAAGGCGTTTACCTTCTTCATCTCCAAAGGTCATTGGTTTGTGGGCTCCCTGCTTCTTGTGGCTATGTCAATCTTCTCTGCTCTCTCTGGATCTCTTTCATTCTCCAAAATGTTTCCTCTTTTATAGGATTCCAGAAACTTCTCAAGACCCACCCAAATGGGTGGAAACATGTCATCACCTAATCCAGTTTAACAACCACTCTTGATTAATCACATCTCTGAGGAGATGTTCTGATTACAATTTCAAACATACAGTATTGAATAGGGATTATTCTACCTTTATGAAATAGGATTTTGATTAAAACATGGCTTTTCTAGGTACATACCTCCTTTCAAACCAGCACACTGAGGCTCTGTTTTATCAGTCTTTTTTTCTCTTTGTTCTTCATTGTGCATAGTTTCTGTTGGTACATCTTGAAGTTTTGGATCTTTTCTTCTATAACATTTTATCTGTTAATTCCATCCAATGAATTCTTCATTTCAGCCACTGTATACTTCATGCCTAGCAATTTGAGGTTCTTTTTTATATCTTTTATACCTCTTTTTATGTTTTCTATTTTAAGTATGTTGAGCATATTTATAATAGCTGTTTTTAGATTTATGTCTGCTAATTTCATCACTACTCTCATTTCTGAGCATGCTTCTATTGACTAGTTTTCTGTTTGGCTAGGTGTCATATTACTTGGTTCTCACCATGTACACAGCCATTGTTGACTTTGTTGTGTTGCTTAAAAGAATGTTGCACTAAATTTTGGTAGGTAGTTATGTTGCTTATGATTCCATTTGATTATTTTGAAAGTTGTTATTAAGTTTTATTGGAAATATTTAAAAAGTAGCTTTTCTCCTAGGACTAGTTGCAACCCACCATTAAGGTATGCCCCTTTAGGCACCTCTAGTAAATGTTTCATGTATTCAGCAATTTGCATGTGTGCATAGGAATTTTTGATCTACAGCTCCCTAATGATTCTTCTTTGCCTTGAATTTGCTGTTTTCTCAAGCTCATGGAGTTTCACCCACTGCATGTGTAGACTGACATGTATTCAAAGACTCAAGAAGATATAAACCTCATCTCTTTATAGATGCCTCCTCTCCAGTACTCTGTTCTTCAAATTCTAGCTGTCTTGGTCTCTTCACATTTTTATTTCTATACCTCTCTCTTGGCCATCTCATACCCATGGTCTCAATAATCACCTATAAACTCTTGATTCACCAATCTTTCTAGACTTGATTTCTTGATCTCTCCCCCAGGTTTAATCATTGCATTTTCAACTGTCTTCTGAATGTCTCTATATGAATGCTTCAAGGAAGCCTGAAACTCAACATTTCCAACAAGAATTATCCCAAACCTATTCCTCCTTCTACTTCCTCACCTCAATAAATAATATTCCCTCTCACTCAGTTGCCCAGGGTGATTTTAGTCAGCCTTCATTTCTTCCCTTAGAGCTCATCAATTTTAATCTCTCCCCAATATTTCCTGGATCTGTCTTTCTTCTCCATAGTCACTGCCCCATACCTAGCCTCCTAACTTGAATTCTTGCCTTCATTTTTACAACAGCCTCCTAGAGGTCACATTGTCTCCAGTTTTGAGGCCCACCTCCCAATCTGTTCTCCACACTCTAATCTCCAGAGTGATACTTCCAAAAGAATAATTATCACACCACTCACTGCCTTTGAACCCCCACAAAAGCTTTCCCATTGTTTCTTTATCTCCCTACTTGTACATACTCACCAAGCAACATTTTATAAACCATTTAATATTCTGATTACTGAATACTTAGAGTACTTAGCTACAAGCAACAGACAAGCTCTAGCTATTTTTTTTTAAACTTTTTATTAATTAAAAAACTTAACAAAAGAACATTAATATATCATTCCATTCTACATATACAATCAGTAATTCTTAATATTATCATATAGTTGCATATTCATCATTTTTTAGAACATTTGCATCGATTTAGAGAAAGAAATAAAAAGACATCAGAAAAAGAAATAAAACAATAATAGAGAA
>PVIY010047566.1:0-17788 GCA_004026745.1 Myrmecophaga tridactyla | reverse complement strand
CTGTGTTTCCATTGGCTTTTTCACAACTAATCTCATAGCATCTGAGCCTGCTCCAAAATGCTTTCTCTTTTAAAGGACTGCAGTAAACTAATCAAGACCCAGCTTGAATGGGCAGAGCCACATCTCCATCTAATAAAAGGCCACATCCACAATTGGGTGTGTAACTTCTCCATGGAAGCAATCCAATAAAAAGAAATAATCACAGCTGGATATGTCATATTTCCATGGAAACAATCCAAAATTTCCACTCTAACAATAGTTCTGCCCTCACAGGTTTAGAATTGGGAAGAAAACATGGCATTTCTGTGGTACATAACATTTCAAGTCAACACAGGTGGAAACATTTGCTTAGATTTTTTCATGGCAGTTGACCCACTCAATGATGGGTGCAACCTTTTAATCAGATACCTCCACAGAGATGTGATATGCCCAAATGTGGGTGTGGCCTTTTGATTAAATGGAGATGTTAGTCCACCCATTCAAGATGGGTCTTGATTAGTTTATTAGAATTTCTTAAAAGGGGAAACATTTTGGAGAAGCCTCATATGCATATTCCTGGAGAACAGATGCTTCAGAGCTAAAAGAGTTGCAGACACTTGGAGATGCTTGAAGAGCCAACAGAGAGCAGATACCTAGACATGGATGTTTGCAGATGCAGTCTTTCATGAGATGCTAAGGAAGGCACAATCCACAGCTGTGTACCAGAGGAGCTAAGTGAAGGCCCACAAACACTGAGAGATGCAACCACTGAAAGCCTGGAAGCAGCAGAACTTGGAACAAGGACCAGCAAATGTGACTCCTGTGACTTCACATGTGATAGATATGGCCTTAATTGAGCCAAGGTATGTTTACCTAGATACCTTAGTTAAGAAATTTTTATGGCTTTAGAACTGTGAATGTGCAACCTAATAAATTCCTTTTATTAAAATCAAGCCATCCCTGGTCTATTGCATTCTGGCAGATTTAATAAACTGAAACAGGTACATAAGAGCCTCATACTACCACATCACATTCATTAATTTATGCTTTGATGAAAAATAATTGATTGATTTTATACCTCTTTATTTCTTATATAACACAAAATATGGATGTGATATTTCACTTTTAGGTTTTCTTTACCTATATTTTAATTTCTTAGGTTGCTTAAGCTGCAATGATTCAGCTTAAGCAATGGGAAATTTTTAGGTTTGAGGCCATGGAAAATGTCCAAATTAAGGCTTCATCAAGGTGATGCTTTCTCCCCAGGACTATGCTGCTCTTGGACTGGCTGAAATGGACCCCTGGGCTTCAGTTTAGCAGATGGCTTGACACATGACAGTGTATCCTGGCATCTAATCTCTCCACCAGTTTCCATTAATTTTAGCCTTTGGATCCTAGTCTGTGGCTTTCCCTTTCTCTGTGTGAATTTCATTTAACTCATAATGACTCAAGTAATAGGAATAAGACCCTTCTTGATTGAGGTGGGTTACACCTCAACAGAAGCAGGTTCATTAAAAAGGCTACTTACCATGGGTTCACACACAAAAGAATGTGTACATATTTTTCTAAGGTCATGCAAGCATACTCCAACATCTCTATTTGTCAGTGTTCTCTTGGGAAAAACCTGATTTGAGTTATATGTAAATACTATGAGATTTTTATAAGAATTGCCAAATGTGACTGTGAGGATGGGCAAATACAAATTCCACAATGTAGGCCATAAGCTGTGAACTCCAATGAAGTTTTCCAGTGAATTCCCCAGGAGAAACAGTGTGGCTAATGTAGAGATGTACATTCTCTGTTCCGTCTGCTGAAACCATTACTTTTCATTTTAAAGAGTCCAACTGATAAGATGAGTACTCTCTTATTGCTGAAGGCAATCTCTTCAGCTGGTAATGGGTATAATCAGACCACTGCTTCCTTGACCAAACAACTGGACATCACAATCTGTTCAAGTTGACACTCAAACTTAATCAGTACTGTAAATTCCTTCTTAACTAAGAACCTGTGCCCTTCTCATTAGACCATTTATAGTCTTTTAGTTAAAACCATAACATCCATATTTCCACCTGAAAATGCACAAATATTCCATGTACAACCAGACACCCACTTACTCTCCTCAGAGTCATATGCAAGTCCTTGAACAATATTCACTGTGTAACTTATCCTAAAACTGAGATAGTATGGCATGAAGCTAATACAGCTTATGTAATATGATAAGGGGATAAGACAGGGACAAAAACAAAGATATTTGCTTTGTGCATTTATGCATACATATATTCTCATAGCAGAATAAGGTAGAAATATTCAAAACAATGACTTTCTTCATTCCTGAATCTGGTCACATCTTTTTAGTTCATATTTATAACTAACCTACTTATGCTATCCATTTCTTATTCCCCTTAAATTCAGCAAGTCCTTAAGCTTTGCCTGGTGAATGACACAAACCTTGAGCCTGAAGATACTGCATCATTTGTGACCTTGCCTGAATTGTAGATTTCCATTGACTTGAATCACAGGGCATGGTAGTACTAAGAGACAAAATAAGGGAACTCCTGTATTCCAGGAAAATACTTAGTTTTCTACTCTGTGTAGTTGCATTGCAGTCTTTTTATTCCACTTTATAGTCAGGACCAATCAACCCAGCTACTACAGTAGTTTCCCTCTTTGCCTCTTGATTTAGATTCATAAGGATCCTGAACTGGCCAGGTAGCAGTCATGATTATTAGCTCAATAGAGTCATTACTTTGATCCTGGTGAAAGCATACCTTCCTTTAGAAGTAGGATTTTACACTAGAAAAGATAAAGGTAGCAAAAGATGTTCTAGTGGATAACTAGGCACAATATAGTGAATGGCCACCCTCCAGTTTCCAATCCTTGATTCCTGGACTCATGATTATTGATAATGGAGATACAGCACCATAGAGAAGATGCTATTTTCAAACATAGAGAGCTTCCTGGACAACATGACCCCAGGCCGGTAACATACCAGCTAGTTGCCACCATAATTGAGTCTTCACAAGGTCATTACAATCAATATGGCAAGATAGACAGTTACTGAATTTCTCTCCCCAGAGATTCAGCAAAAAGGACAATTCTCATTTGTTCAGAACTCTAGAGAAGGTATTGACTGGAGAAAGATCCTACAAAAACTGAATTTAGAAGAAAGGGAAAAATATCAGGTAAGAAACGTCCATTCCAGACTGGCTGCTCTCCTCCCTACCACCTCAGTTGGACTCACACAGTTTTGAAAATGTCCACAGGCAGCAGTTGGGATCCATCCTACCTCCCACTGGGGACACAGAATATAAAATCTCTTACAGCAATGAGACATATCCCCACTTATATTTAGCCACAGAGACCCAAGTCCACAGGGATCTATGGCAGGACAGAAGCCACTAGGGTAGCAAGGAAGCATTTCTTAAATGCAGGAGAAGGGCGGGAACCACAAAATCTTCCTTAAAAGCAGCAAGTAGCCAGGTAAAAGCTGTCTGAATCAGCTCTTTGAACAGCCAGGGGCTGACGAGGACAGTTAAAGGCCCAGGTCAGTGAGGGACAAAGTTTGAGTACATGTGGATTGAGCTCGTGTTTTCAGCACTTGTGTCCCATCCCTTGTTTTCCGTTGAGGAAAAGAGCAGCAGAAGATCTGATCCTTGCAGACTGGCGCAGGTGGGAAAATCCTCTGTCACAAGTAGGGTGGGGGGCATAGCTGCATATTGATCCAGATTTTGGAAGGTGAAGTGAAGGCAAAGGAGCACTACAGCTTCAGCCCCACCCAGTCAGATGCTTCCAGGCTTTAGGAAGTAAACAACTTCTGAGGACAATTAAGTCATGGGCAGGCCACATGCTGGGCAGGCCAGGTAGCTCAGGGGAATTGAAGGGCTTTTCAAAATAGCTCCAGATCTTGTCCTGGGCCTATTGAAGCTGTACTACACACCTTGCATGGGAATTTGCCCTTTTAGATTGAGAATTAAGAACGACCAAACTGCCAAACGGTCCCCTATAACACAGCAAGGATTTGCATGAATTGAAAATCAGAACATCCTGCAGCAGCTGCTACCTGGAGTAGTGGAAACTTTCAGTCCAAAAGCCCAAGGTCTTTATAAATGGAAGCATGTGAATCACCAGACACATTGTGCCCACAGGGAGTTTATCAGTCAATCTGTAAAGTGCCTACACTCCACCCCAGAGTTGGTGGTTTCCTGTGAATGTGGAGACTGGTCTTGAATGCATTACTGCTTGGTTCATTCCCTTCCTATCATGCTGCTGTGGTTGAGAAGAAATAGCATGGAGAAGAAGTGGCCAAAGAGTGCCATCTGCTGGCATGACAGGGATAGTGCAGCATGGCAAACTGCTTTTCTGTCCATCCTTTAATGGACTATTAAAGAGGCTTGCACCTCCTGCATGAGGCTCTTGCACTGGTTTGGCTGGGAGTTACTGACAAAGTGCCTAATGATATATTCATTGCAAACCCGAGCAACCACAAAATCTTAGACATAAGAGAGAAATCAACTTTCAAAATAAATTTGTCAAGCTTATCAAATGACAAAGAATCAGCAAAAAAAATTTAAAAATTATCACAAAGTAAATGAAGAAGCAAGAATATGTAGGCAAGTGAAATAACCAAACTGAAAAGCTGATGAAGACACAAAATTTAGTACAATTAGATTTGCTCATCAAATCTCCTCTATAATTTAAATGAGTTGGTAGAAGAAATAAAAGATATCAAGAAGACACTAGAATAGCATAAAGAAAAAATTGAAAAGACATATAAAAATAGCATATCATATAAAGTGAAAGATACTGTTGATCAAGTTAAAAATACACTAGAGATGTGCAATAGCAGATTTGAAGAAAGAAGAAAGAGTTGTAAACTAGAGGACAGAGCCACTGAATTTGAAATAAAAAAAGAATGAATGGTGAAAAAGTTTGAAAATTTAGAATTGGATCTCAGGGACATGGTGAACAACTGAAAGCTTATGTGCAAATATAAGAATGATTGGTGTCCCAGAAGGAGAAGTAAAAGGGTAGGAAGAGTTCTAGAGGACATAATGGGGGAAACTTCCCAACACTTATAAAAGACATAAATATACAAGTTAATGAATTGCAAAAAATTCCAAACAGAATAAATCCAAATAGGTCTTGCCCAAGATACTAATCAGCCTGTCAAATGTTGAAAAGATGCAGAAAATTCTGAAAGCAGTAAGAGGAAAACAATCTACTAAATACAATGGAAACCACACAAGACTGAGTTCAGACTAATCAACCAGCAACATGGAGGTAATAAGGCAGTGGTATGATATATTTAAGATCCTGAAAGAGTAGAAATCCAGCCAAGAATTCTGTACCCAACCGAACTGCCCTTCAAAATGAGGGAGAGATTAAAATTTCACACTCAAAGAAGTCCTGAAAGAATTTCTCCATAGAGACTGACTATGCAAGCAATACTAAAGGATGTTTTGCTGACTGAAAAAGAAGACAGGGGAAGGAGGTTTAAAGGAGAGCACAGAATTGAAGAGTATCATAAGGGAAGCTTAAAGAATAAGAAAGAAAGAGGGAAATGAATATATAAATGTGTGCTCTAGTTTGCTAGCTGCTGGAATGCAATATACCAGTAACGGAATGGCTTTTAAAGAGGGAAATTTAATAAATTGTTAGTTACAGTTCTAAGTCAAGAAAATATCCCAATTAAAACAAATCTATAGAAATGTCCAATCAAAGGCACCCAGAGAAAGATACCTTGGTTCAAGAAGGCTGATGAAATTCAGGCTTTCTCTTTCAAGTGGAAGAGCACATGGTAAACACAGTCAGGGTTCTTCTTTCATCTGGAAGGGCACATGGTGAACACAGCATCATCTGCTAGCTTCTTCTCCTGTCTTCCTGTTTCATGAAGCCCCCTGGGAGGCATTTTCGTTCTTCATCTACAAGGATCACTGCTGATGGATTCTGCTTCTTGTGGCTATGTCATTCTGCTCTGCTCTCTCTGAATGTCCTTCATTCTCCAAAATGTTTCCTCCTTTATAGTACTCCAGAAAATTCTCAAGACCCACACAAATGGGTGGAGACCCAACTCTACCTAATCCAGTTTAATAACCACTCTTGATTATATCACATCTCCAGAGAGATGCTCTAATTACAGTTTCAAACATTCAATACTGAATAGGAATTAGAAAAAATGGCTGCCTTTACAAAATGGGGTTAGGATTAAAACATGGCTTTTCTAGGCTCCATACATCATTTTAAATCAGCACAATTTGACAAATAATAAAAAAAGATGAGATGGTAGGTTCGAGAAACACCTTTTCAGTAATAACTTTAATGGACTGAACTTACCAATTAACGGTATAGATTGGCAAAGTGGATTAAGAAATATAGTCCAGCTATAGGCTGCTTACACGAGACTCATCTTAGATGCACAGATACAAATAGATTGAAAGTGAAATGATGGGAAAAGATTTTAGACACATGTGGTAAACACAAGAAAGCAGGAGTCACTACTAATATCAGAAAAAATAGAATTTGAATGTAAAGACATTATAAGAGACAAAGAAGAAAAATATTTACTGATTAAAGGGTCAATTCACCAAGAAAGTGTAACATTCATAAATGTTTATACTCTCAATTAAAAAGCTCCAAAGTACTTGAGACAGACATTGGCAAAACAGAGGAGAGTGATAGATATTTCAAAAATAATAGTAGGAGACGTCAATACAACACTCACCTCTATAGATAGAAAAACCAGGCAGAAAATCAACGAGAAAATAGAGAAGTTAAATAGTTTGACAAATGATTTAGATTTAACAGACATATATAGGTCATTACACCTCAAAGCACAAGGATATACACTACTCTCTAGTACTGGAACCTTTCCCAAGATAGATCATATTCTGGGGCACAAAACATGTCTTTATATATTTTAAAAATTGAAATTATTCAAAGCACTTTTTCTGATCACAGTAGAATGAAACTTGATCTTAGCAACCACCAAAGAATGAGAACATTCACAATTATATGGGGGTTAAACAATCAGTGGGTCAAAGAAGAAATTGTTAGAGAAATTAGTAGCTGTCTGGATATGAATGAAAATGGAGTGCAATTCATCAGAACTTATGGGATGCACCAAAGGTTGTGATAAAATGGAAATTTATTGCCCTAAATGCCTATATTAAGAAAAAGAGCAGAGATGGATAACTGCTCACTTGGAGAAACTTGAGAAAGAACAGCAAACTAACTCCAAAGCAAATAGAAGAAGAGAAATAACAAAGATTAAATCTTAGATAAATGAATGGGAGAACAAAACAACAATACATAGAATCAACAAATCAAAAAGTTGGTTCTTTGAGAAAATCGGTAAAATTGATGGACCACTTGCAAGACTGACAAAGAAATTAAAAAAAAAGAGGATGCAAATAAAAATAAAATCAGAAATGAGAAGGGATGCATAACCACAGACCCTGAAGAAATTTCTGCGCACCAACAATAAGCTATGCTGACTCAGGAAGAAATAGAACTCAACAAACCAATTACAAGTAAAGAAATTCAATCAGTCATCAAAAATCTTCCCACAAAGAAAAGCTCTGGGCCAGATAGCTTCACAAGGAGTTTTATTAAACATTCCAGAAAGGAATTATCAGCACTCCTGCTCAAAATTTTCCAAAAAAATGAGGAAAAATGAACTCGAGGTAGAATTAAATAACTCATTTTATGAAGCTAATATCATTTTACTACCAAAACCAGGAAAAGATGTTATAAGAAAGGAAAACTACAGGCCAATCTCCCTAATGAACAGAGATGCAAAATTCTCAACAAAATATTAGCAAATTGTATCCAACACATTAAAAAGAATTATATACCATGACCAAGTGGGGTTTATACCAGGAATGCAAGGATGGTTCAATGCAAGAAAATCAATTAATGTAATACAGCACATTAAGAAATCAAAAAGGAAAAATCACATGATCATCTCGACTGATGCTGAAAAAGAATTTGTCAAAATTCAACATTCTTTTCTGATAAAAATTCCCCAAAATATAGGAATTGGAGTTAACATACCTCAGTATGATAAAGGAAATGTATGAAAAACTGATCATCAGTTTTTCAAGTAACAGCAAAATTACTTGAGCTACTAAGCAAATTCATCAATGTGGTGGGGTATAAAATTAATGTGCAGAAATCAGTAACATTTCTATCCACAAGCAGTGATCTAACTGAGGAGTCAATTAAGTAAAAAGTTCCACTCAAAATAGCAACTGAAAGAATGAAGTCCTTACAAATAAACTTAACTAGGTATGTAAAGAACTTGTACACTGAAAATTACATAACATACTAAAGGAAATCTCAATACATTGAAAGACATTCCTTGCTCGTGAATCGAAAGGGTAAATATAGTTAAGTTGTCAATTTTCCCCAAATTGATCTACAGATTCAATGCAGTACCAATCAAAATTCCAACAACCTACTTTGAATACTAGGAGAAGTGAATTACCAAATATATCTGGGAGGGAAACAGACCCCAAATAGATAAAAGCATCCTAAAAAAAGAAGAACAGAGTGGAAGGATTAATACGCCCTGACTTTAAATCTATTATAAACCCACAGTGGTCAAAACAGCATGGTACTAGCACAAAGATAGATCCATTGACCAATGAAATTGAATCAAGAGTGCAGAAATAGATCACCAAATCTATGGTCAACTGATTTTTGACAATGCCCCCAAATCCACTGAACTGGGATAAAAATAGTTTTTTCAATAATTGAGCATGGAAGAATTGGATAACAATAGCCAAAAGAATGAAAGAGGGCCCTTATCTTACACCCTACACAAAAATTAACTAAAAGTGGATCAAACGTCTAAATATAAGAACTAGCAACATGAAACTTCTGGAATAAAATGCAAGGAAACATCTTCAAGACCCAGTGATGGAAGGTAGCTTCTTAAATTTTACACCCAAAGCACAAGCAAGAAAAGAAAATAAATAGTTAAGTGGGAACTCCTAAAAATAAAACACTTCTGCACCTCAAAAGACTTTGTCTAAAAGTGAAGATTCAGCCAACTCAATGGGAGAAAATATTTGGAAATCACATATTAGACAAAGGTTTGATATCATTTTTATACAAAGAAATCATACAGCTCAACTATAAAAGAACAAACAATCCAATTATAATAGGGGCTAAAGATATGAATAGTTATTTTTCTGAAGAGCAAATAGAGATGGATCAAAAGCACATGAGGAGAGCAGTGTGATGGTGGTTCAGTGGCAGAATTCTTGCCTGCCATGTTAGACCCAGGTTCGATTCCTGGTGCTTTCCTACACACACACACACACACACACACACAAGAAAGCACAGGAAGAAATGCTCATTTTCTTTGGCTATAAGGGAAATGCAGATCAAGACTACATTGAGATACCACCTCACATCTATAAGAATGGCAGCTATTAAATAAACAGGAAACTATACATGTTGGAGAGAATATGGAGAAACCGGGACACTTATGTACCCCTTGTGGGAATGTATAGTGATACAGTCACTATGGAAGACTGCTTGGGGGTTCCTTAGGAAATGAAATATAGAGTTACCTTATGACCCAGCCATTGCACTACATGGTATAAACCCAGAAGAGCTGAAAACAATGACACAAAAAGACATTTGTGCACCAATGTTCATAGCAGCATTATTCACAATTGACAAAAGATGGAAACAAAATAAATGCCCATCAACAGAGGAGAGGATCAACAAAATGTGGTATATGCATATGATGGAACATTATACAGTAGTAAGAGTAAATGATGTCCTGAAGAACATGACAGGATGGACAACCTTGAAAACATAATGCTGAGTGAAATAAGCCAGACACAAAAGGATAGATACTATATGATTCTACTTTTATGGCCAGCATAAAGGTGTAATCAGAGGCTTATACTACAGAATGTAGGGGACTTAGAGGAACATAGAAACTAGAGATGGGTGAGCAGTTAATGAGTTTGAACTCCAGTGTAAGGGAATTGATAGAAATGAAGATGGTTCTCTAGTGAGTCTATAATTAATATTACCATATTGAAGATGAACAAGATTGAAAGAAGTTGTATAGACTTACATGTCCTAATGATTAACAATAGAAATATAAATTAGCTCTTACAATAATTACTTCAAAGATATGATACATGTACAAAGAGTGATTAACTCCAGGGCACAGGGGGAAAATTGCTATTCTATGTTATGTGCTATGTTTGAAAGTTAAATATCACCCTAGACAGCAACAGCAGAAGTAAATAATGGGAGGAGGGACATGAGCTAAAAGAAGACTTATATTTCCTATTTGGCAAGGGTGCGTTTATTGGTTTTCTTTCTATTGGGGACAATGAAATTATCTACAACTGAAAATGTTGATGGACTGTGGACTTTGGGCACTATACATGATGCCTGGTGAATGCAGGAGGCTTAAAGATGCACTGACTGAGAAGTAGAATGGCAAACGATGCTGTATACTTATGAATGAAGATTGTGCTGCTACAAAAAAGAAGGAAGCTCTGAGCCATGCAGCAACAAGGATGAACATGTGGGCCATTTGGTGAGGCAAAATAAGCCAGAAGCAAAAGAACAGTAGTATGATCTCATTTAGAAAATGCTTTTAAGAAAACAGGGGCTTAGATTGAAAGCTTGTATCACACACACATTAAGTATGGAATGATAATTATTATTTCTGGATTTTCAGAGGCTTTTTACATATACATATATGTAAAATGTATATATATTTATATATACAGCCTGATATTTAGAGTTAAGAATGAAGCCAATCAGGCTGGGGTTAAAGTAATTCAGAACACAAGGTTAGTGAAGACAGTGTCTATATTGTGAAGCCACACATGCTCTTTGGGACAAAAGGAAGAAAGTTTTATTTGGTCTGGAATGTAAATTTTCTGCAGTGCATAATCTAACTCAACCTATCTATTTCAATGACAATTTCAATAACAATTGAAATGCAGGGAGCCCAGAATACAAAAGAGATCCTTTAATCCTATACAGATTAGTGTAATGCCTGGCAGCATCCTAGACTATATTAAGCAGATAATCAAAAAGTATTAGCAAAGTACCTTGAAGGGTAGGAGAAAGAATATGTAACTATTAAACCTTATCATTAGGGAATCCCCTGATACTGTGTTAAACTTTAGGGACACCCAAATCACTAGACCATGCCCTTGATCCTGAGGCTCACTTCTGTTAAGTTTAGGTAGGTATAGAAGCTTAGACTATCTATAGGTATGACTAAGATTTATTTCTGTTTTTTTTTGTTGCTCAGATGTGGTTTCACTTTCTCTAAGCCCACCTCCGAAAGTGAAATCATTGCCCTTCCCTCTAGTTGAGACATAACATCCAGGGATGAAAGTCTCCATGACGATGTGGGAGATGACTTCCAGAGATGAATCTGGCACTGGCACCATGAGATCAACAATTGCATCTTGACATAAAGGGGGAAAAGAAGTATAATTAATTATACTTATTTAATTAAGAAGTATAATTAATAAATATCAGTGGCAGAGAGAGTACAAATAGTTGAGAGGCTACTCTGGAGGTTGCTCTTATGCAAACTTCAGTTAGACATTGCTACCTATCATAACCTGTCAAACCCCAACCAGGACCATTCCAGCCAATCCTAAAGAACACCTAGGGCAATATAAGATTCCACAAGTGTTCCATGTGCTGGAGTAACTTTCCAGAAATCTATGACCTCCAGAAGAGTCCCTTCACCAGATAAGTTTTGAAACCTAGAGGTTACAGCCTCTCCAGAATGTCAGATTGTTCCATCTCCCCACCCTATATTAGTGACAGACACTTCCAACATGAACAACTTAGAATGGCCATAACCTAAACACACCTAATGAGAGGGATGGAAAGATCAAAGGTGATGGTGGAGTTATACAGTGAAGATAGGATTTAGCAAATGAATATGAACGTTGAATCAATAAATTGATATCTCTCTTAGTCTCTAGTATCTTAGAGCAGCTAGAAGCAAAACCCTAAAATTGTGGAATTGTATCCCATGCTGATCTCTGATATACATTTTACAATTAATTGTGGTGCTGTGCATTGAAATTTATGGCTCTTTTGTATATATTTGTTATTTTGTACAAAATATATAGTCAGTTGTGATGATAAAAGAATATTTAAGCCTTCTGACTCATATACTCTGGAGCAGTTAAAAGGAAAAATCTGAGAGGATCATATGGTAGTCCATGACAAACTCTGGGATTTATCCTGTAACTATTGTTGAAGAGTGCTTTGAAAACTATTGTTTTTTTCTTTCCTTGCTTTATGTATGTGTATATATATATATGTTATACTATACAATAAAATACTTTAAAAAACACGTTGCATCATGTGGATATCATGTTGTTTTATAAAGAGATCAAGGTATTTGAAATCAGAGCATCTTAATATGTAATTTCTTGAATATAACCTTTTCAGTTGATTTTTCTGGAATAAAGGTATAAACTTCTTCAAAAATATTTCTGAATATCCATCTCTCACAAAATCAAAAGATTTATCACACTCCAGGATGATTTTGTGGCTTCTTCTTTTTAAATTAGGTTTTTAAGTTATTAAGGCAAAACTTTTAGTCATGGTTGTACCTTGATTTATCAGTTTAGCTGCTCTATCAAATTTGCAAAAGTAATGCTTTTTAAGAGAAAGGAAGAGATTGGCAATAGGACAAAGGATGCAGTCTCTCTTGCCTTTCAAGTTCTGAACAATAATTCAATCCACAAATCAGATGAATTTTACGAAGTAAAACTGTAAGAATATTGCACAAAGCCTTTTACTCTTAGTACAGCAGAAACAAAATGTTGAGAATACACAATATCCATGAATTTATATTCATAAGATCAATATGGAAAAATAGTATATTTAACTCTCAAGTTAACATCTTTTCATGCTTCATATGCCAGCTCAATTATCTTTACCTCAGGGGAGAATTCTTTGACTTTCATTCCTCATATTGGATTTCCTTTTTTCATCACTTAGCATAGTAACCTATGTTAATATTTGTTATGTTTGATTACTATCTAGAGCTACTACTACACTTACATTATAACTTACTGAAAGGCAGAATTTTCCTGGTTCACAAAATTGTATCACTAGGGCATAATGTTTTTTCCTGGAACATATAACTTAATTAGAATATATATACATATATATTTTAATGAATGGTGAATTAAGACATGAATATTATTTAATAGCTGTAGTTAGCACTTCAATGTAGCTTATTAGTTACTAGAAAAAACATAAATATTTTACATATACTAACTCATTATATCATCAAAACTACTCCAAGAGGAAAGTCCATTATTACTTATCATCAAAGATCACAGATGAAAAGCAAAGCAACAAATCTTTAAGTTATTTGTGCAAACCACATAGCACATATGAATAAGTTCTCATTCAAAAGTAGTTTTCTGACTATAGAAACCATACTTTTGAAAGAATGAAACTACAAAGTGATTTTTCACTTGTAGTTTCACTTTGTGCTTAGATTATCAGGCTTCTTCATCATACATTATGAAGTAACAAATGTCTTCATTAAGACACTGGCAGAAATGAGATAGAAAGGAAGTTTTTTAAAAGGATGGGAGAATTGGTTTCATTAATTTTGACAAATCATTCAATTGGTTGATACATGTAGAATTTGCAGGTTTTCATCTTGGGTGGTTAGTGAAATTATTAAAATGAGAAGAAGAAACAGAAAAAGATGGAGGAGGAGGAATATGGTAAGGAGAGGCAGAAGGAGGAGGAGAAATTAAGGTAGAAGTAGAAATAGGCATATAAGAAGAAGCAGCTGAAGAAACAGAAGGAGAGGGTGAAAGATAAAATAAGGACGTGGAAAAAGAGCAAAAGGGTGAAAAAAGGAAACATTTGGAAAACAAAGTGAATGAGATCATTTATAATGATTCTGGGGTTTCATTCAATTTTAATGGTACAGAAATGGAACCTCAGATAAATATTATCCTGGCAAGTCTGAACCTATCCAGAAAGGAGATATTGAAAGCAACCACAATGGCTAAAAATGAAAACAGAATATAGAACTTTCACTTCTAATTAAGAAGTTGAAATAAGCAGAAAAGATTGCCTCAACTCTAAAACTTTTAAAAAACTAAATAACCTAAAATAATTCATGCTTTTTCATTAGCTTACCAGAAATTAAGGTTGGAAACATCCAAGTAATTGGAATTCCAAGGAGGAGCAAGAACCACAAAGATAAATTATGATGAATGGACCACTTCAAAGGCATCAGAGGGTAGAAGAATAAGATGGACAGCTATGAAGAAATCAACTAAGTTATAAAGAATTAAACCAATTGGAGGTCACGATGTCAGTTGGAGAAAGAAGGAAAACTTAAATTCAAGAGGTTGCCTTCACATTCACTATCTTGTCTACAGTTCTCTGCAAAGTCTCAGAAGAAAGACTGAGCAAGCTGGAAGATCATCAGATAAAATCAGAAACCCTCATATACCAAGCATCCTTCTCTTACCAATTGAGTGACTGCTATCACATTGCAAAGTACAGTTTATTCTTACTTTAGTCTGCCATTATGATAGATAAGATTTATTAAGATGTCTAATCATAGGACTGTTCCTGCTTTCTGAGAGCATCCAATATTACAGATTTTTAATTCCTTATAAACACCCTTTAATTATCCCAAATAAGCATAAATCCTATCATAGTTTCTTTTAACACCCTCTTACTTATAAACTGCACATTTCCCCATAGTTTGTTCTTCCTCACTGCATTGAGTAATAAAGCCAGACTGTTGAAATACAGGTGTTGCTAGTGGTTTCTGGCAAAAAAGCATTGATGGTAACTTGCTTAAACGACCTATTGGAAGTGGTATATTATGTAACCATACACTAAACAGTTACCCAAAGTTAGGAATTTTTATAATCCCCACATATGTAGGACTGATAAAACAGTTTAACAATAAAAAAGAGCAAGTGGAAAAGATAAACAATAGGTGTAAACACATGAGAAATTTCACCAGAGAGATGGGCACTATCACTTAGTGTTCAGTATGGCTAGAAATTAAATTTTAAGAAGTATTCAAGCGCAATATCAGAAAGCAGTAATTCATTTAACAATTTCATCAGTAAAGCTAGGGCAACTGGGGAAAAATAGAGAACTTAATGATAAACCAATAGTAATTATTCAAACAGAAAGTTAAAGGAAAATCCAAATGCAAAAAATATTCAAGAGCTGTGTGACAAATTTAAATTAGTTAATATATTTCTAGGTAGAGTTCTAAAAAAATAATAGGGAGGAAATGTAGCAGAAGAAATATTTAAGGACATAACAGCTAACTTTTCCAAAAACAAAGAAAGATATAAATCATAGGGGCACAAATACCAGCAAAAATCATAGGAAGGATACATATAAAGTGAAAATCAACAGACCATAAAACCCAACTAGAGTCATCAGATTCACTGCTAAAAAAAGGACTCAACTACAATTACAAAAGTATTCAGAAGAAAGTACATATCACATACAAAAGAAAAAATATATATAATTGTTATAAGAAACTTGCCATTGATAACGATACAATGCAGAAGATGAAGTAAGATACATTTAATACACTGAAAGATAGAAACTCATTTCTCAGTTCAATACCTACTTAAACTAATCATCAAAAAAGAAGAAGAAATTGAAGTCTTCTTAGGAAAACTTAAAATCCCATACATATACACAAACATATATGCACACAGAAGAAAAATGCTTTGACAGAGACATATACTTCCAAAATTATTGCAGCAGGAACATGATAACAGAAGGAAAATTGAGTCTGAACATAGATAAATGACACTGAAAATGAAAAATCAAGGTGAATATATCAAATATTTGGTTTTAAAAACTAATTGATTTTTTTAAATTGCATAAAGCAGATCTAGGTTGATTAATTGTTGGGTTTATTCCATATATAAAAGTACAATTTATGAGAGAAACAACAAAATGTGAGAGAAGAATTTAAACTCTAATCCTATACAGTTCTAATGTTATATTATATAGTATATTATTCTAGGTAGTCTATAATAAATTAAACATGCCTGTAACACTGAGGGAAACCACTAGAGAGAAAACGAAAGTTGCAAACATAAGGGATTAAAGTCAGGATATAACTATAGTAACTCACAAATATTGAGGGTATAATAAGAATGCATTAGAAACAACTTTTAGTTGTGGAATATAATTTGGAGGAAATTCAACTCCACATTTGCTCACATCAGAAGAAATGGGTAAGCTTTCCAGTCTCTTAAAGAAATTGAATTTTTCCTTAAAAACCTTACAAATGGGGTGGTGCAACAGCGGCTCAGTGGCAGAATTCTTGCCAGCCATGCCAGAGACCCAAGTTCAATTACTGGAGTGTGCCCATGTGAAAAACAAACAAGCAAACAAACAAACAAAACAAAAACAAAAACAAAAACCTTCCAAATGACAAAAAATTCTGAAATTATTTTCCAGATGTAAATGTAAAAAATGTCTCCTTAGGCCAACAACAGTGGCTCAGTGGCAAGAGTTCTCCCCTGCCATGCCAGAGAACTGTGTTGGATTCCTGGTGCCTGTCCATGTAAAAATGTTCCTCAGACTGGAATGTGGGTAAAGTGCTATGTGAAACCTCTTCAACCATGCAGAAGAGGACCACATCTTGGGTGAGGACAGAGCAAGAAAAAAAAAAAAGAAACCTGTGTACCAGGATTACCTCGATGTAAAGAGCCACCAAAAAGCATGTCATCGAAAATCTGCACTATCATACACAGGGACTTCTTTTTGTTTAGTCATTCTGTTTCTGAAACCCTTTTTTACACCAACCAGCCTGTACCTGACTAACACAGATTCTCTTCCCAACAAAATCATCTGTTAAATCACTCTTTGCTTAAGAGTTATTTTTTAATAGGACTATACATGAAAACATTTAGCAGATATCTCCAAAATTATATTTTCTATTAACTGCTCTAGCAAATTGTGCCATCAATATACACCCTCATTGCTATATTTGTTAATACATTTTAATATAAATAGTATTATATGATTTCAACTCAGATAAGAGTAGCATGATTTTTTTAAAAAATAAAAGTTCATATGATAAACTGGTGATTAGAAATGTGAACTCTAATCTCAAATTATCTGGCTTCAAATTTGAAGTTGTCCTTTAACCAGTTGGGTGTTCAGACACAAGCTATAAAAATATTCTCTGTTAAGGTTTCATTCTCTGTAAAATTCAGGCCTTCAAATACATTCACTGTAGGTGCAGGTGATACAGCATTAAACACAACTGGCAAAAATATTGTGCTTGTAGAACTTTCATAGTGGAAGGAAAAAGAGAAGAGAAACAGGTTTATGCACAGAATATTAGATGGAGATAGTTGTAATGGAAAACAAATATACCATTGATGAAGTTTGGGGCAGATGCAGTATTAAATAGTGTGGTAAGGTATGTGTTATGAAGAAGAGAATGGTAAAAGATTAATGCAATCATCTGGGGAAGGGGAATTTCACTTAGAAATAATAATGGAAATATTACAGGAAGCCTCAGAGCTAGTTGGATTGTCAAGGGTATCAATGTCTGTTTGACTATTCCAAGGTAAGCATGAAAGGAACAGTGATAAAGGATGATTTCATAGAAATAATGAATAGGAGCAAGATCATATTCCACCTGAAGGTTCTTGAAAAATCTTTTATTTTTACTCCTAATGTGATAGGAAGTCTTGTAGGTTTTAAGGAAAGTGACATGCTATGACCCATGTTTTTACAATATCACTGCCCCTTA